>JAEQBH010001975.1:0-191103 GCA_016808115.1 Tetrastigma voinierianum | reverse complement strand
AATTCCTTGCATCATTGGAGGGAATTGAATTCGAAGAAAAGCTCTTTGTGACTCGAGAGCTAAGTATAAACTTGATGCCTCTTACATTTGCCAAGCAATTAAGTTTGGGGAGGTTATTCCCACCACTTGTTACTCTTCAAATGTGAGACTGGTCGATGGTGAAACACGAAGGAGTCTTAGAAGATGTCTTTGGTCAGCATTTGGGAAATTTGTTTTCCAATAGGCTATCGATACGGATTATGGAAGAAGATTCACAAGTACCACGCTGCGGGAGACCATTCCTAGCTACACTGGGTATACGATTGACATGCAAAGGAGTTCTTACCTTGAGGTTGGAGAAAGATTGCCTTTTAACTTGATCAAAGTATACAAAATATAGACCAGAGACAAGGAAAGTTGCAATGCTTGATTTACATCTTCCAACCACGATGTTAGCAATGATTGTAATACTCCAGTTTTTATCAATGAAAAAGAGATGAATTCCCAGGTATCACGAAGATGTCTGTGCAGATTTCAATAATGATTTCATTCTTCAGAAACTATGATGAGCTTGAAGAAAAAGCTGAAATGACAATGGGAAAAATATTGAAAAAGAGGGAAATTCATCAAAGAAACCGGTGCGAAGGACTAGTTTTGAAAGAGTTGCCATGTCATTTTAAAATATGCTTACTTAGAATTGCAAAAGAAAAAAACCGGTGATCATTTTCGACGGACTTCGGTGATCTTGAGGAACAAAGATTGCCAAAATATTAAAGGAAGCATAAGGAATCGCTAACCCAGTCCATTGAAGAGCTGAAATTATCGATCCATCAATTTGCATGCATAAGATTACGGTAGAAAAGAACTTCAAAACCATCTGTAGAACATCAAGGAGGCCCGAATCCGATGATGAAGGAAGTAGTCGAAAAGTACTCGAATTCTTTGAATCTTTGGTTTTATCACATGCTATTTGAGACAGTACTTGGGTGAGCCCAGGTCATGTGGTTCGAGGGGTTTCTTGTGATCAGAAATGAAAAAAATGAATTGATTCCAACAAGAGCATGGCCGGGATGGAGGTATGTATTGATTACGAGGAAGTTGGATTTACTTAACGAAAATATCATTTCCTTTGCGCTACATTGATCGGATATTTGGAGACGGAGTTAGCGAGGACACCCACTCACTTTGTTTTCTAGATAGATTTTCAGGGATACAATCGATTGCTGTGCACGAGGATCAAGAAGACCACATTCACATGTACCCTATGGTACCTTTGCCTTCGAGGAAGGATGCCATTTGGGGTACATGTAATGCTCGGCTACATTCAGTGTATGATGTCTATGTTCTCGGATTTGGTTGGAAGAAGTGGAAATTTTTCATGGATGGCTTCAGCGTGCATGGATCGACTTTGATCAATGTTTAAACAATGCAGAGCTTGATGCTTCAAATGCGAGACAAGCGACTACTTGAATTGGGAAAATGCCATTTATGGTGACATGTAAGGTATTTGTTCTTGGGCATAAAATTTACGCTCTTTGGACTAGAAGTGGACCAATCCAAGGTATCCATTATCAAAACTCTTGCACCACCTACCACGGTAAAGAGGAATAAAGGCTTCTTGAGGCATGTTTGGATTTTCACAGAAGATTCATCAGACTTTTCAAAAATAGCGGACCACTATGCGGTCTTTGGAAAAGATACAAAAGGTTCAATTTTGATGACTCTGCCAGAATGCTTTTGAAGAAATCAAAATCGAGATTAGTACAAGCTTTATAGTAAACACGCAGGGAATGGGATCGAGGATTTGGAAATAATGTGTGATGCGGTGATTTTGCCATGGGAGGTTGTGTTGGGGCAAAGAAAGAGAAAGTATTCGAGCCATATACTATGCTAAGTCAAGACCTTCAATAAAGCACAGAGAACTGCTGACAAGCGAAAGGAGATGCTAGCCATAGTATTTGCTTGTGAAAAATTTAGAGCGATACATTTTAGGATCCAATGTGGTAATTCACAGCGATCATCACGACAGTAAATACTTGATGTCAAAGAAGCTAAGCGAGATTGATAAGGTGGAATCTTGTTGACTGCGGGGAGTTTGATTTGGAAATCAAGGATAAAGGGATGTGACAATGGTAGATCACTTGTCGAAGTAGAAAAGAACGGTGATGAAGAAAGAAAATGTGATGGAGAACTTCCCGGATGAGCAATTGTTAAGAGTTTCCTTCCAACTTCCATGGTATCGCGTGTGTGAATTATCGACGTAGATCAATGCCTTGAGAATTCAGCTACCATGAAGGAAACTAGGCGACGGCGGAGTATTATATTTGGGATGACCCACTATTATTCAAAGAGGTCTTGACATGATAATAAGAAGATGTACGGGAAAGTGAACAAGGCAACATTTTAAATGAATACCATGCATCACCATATAGGGGACATTTTGCGGAGAAGAACTTATTTCCTGAGTCTCCAATCGAGTTTATTGTACTTATCTTCGAGAGATTGTCTTGAGTGGGTTAAATTGTGTGATAGATGCCAAAAGATTGGAAATATCGACGGAATGAAATACCCCTCGGAGGTATTATGGTGATACAAATTTTTGATGTATGGGAATAGATTTTATGGGACCTTTCCACCATCATTTGAAACCTATACATCTTTATGCTTGATGGGTCGTTTTCCAAATGGGTGGAAACGTCAACTTGTCCAGGAATGATGCTGTCTGATTTGAGTTTCTTGCGAAAAGAATATTTTGAAGCGAGATTTGGAACACGAGAACTATCATTAGTGATGAGAGCCCACTTTGCAAACGAAATGTTTGCAAAACTCATGGCGGTATGGGATTAAGCATGTAATGAGTTTAGCTTATCATCCCCGAGACCAATGGACAAGCGAAATTTCCAAACGGGAGATCGAAAGAATACTTGAAGATGGTGAGCTCAGCTGGGAAGGATTAGTCTTCCAAACTTGATGATGCACTTTGGGCTTCTGAATTGCCATACAAAACCCCCATTGGAATGTCCCCATCTGAGAGGTTGTTTTGCTTGAGCCATAATCGTCTACCTCTTGAATTGGAATGCAAGGCAATGTGGGCCATCAAGAAGTTAAACTTCGATTTTAAAAATTTGCAAGGGAAGAAAAGATTACTCCAAATACGGGCTGGAAGTGAGAAATGAAGCCTATGATAATGCTAGAATATAAAACCAAAGACAAAGAAATACTAAGCATGATCGGAGAATTTTGAGAAAAGAGTTCAGACGAGAACGAGGTTTACCTTTGTTTAACTACAGGCTGAAATTGTTTCGGGGAAATTAAAATCCAAATGGAGTGGGCCATACACGGTGGTGTCAGTACTACATTGGGCTTGATGACAGGGATGATAATGGGGAGGAATTCGAGGTCGATGGACGGAGGTTAAAGCATTATCTAAACGGGGAAGAGGAAATGAAGAACTCCAACTGGTTCTTAAGGAAAGAAGAAGTACCTAGCGGCAGTCGGCTAAGGACTGGCTGGCGACTAATTGGAGGCAACCATAAGGATTTAATTTCGATTTTAAGTTTTGAAATAATTTTCTTTAGTTCTTTGAAAATTTGGTCAGATTTGTTTTATCGGGATAGATTTAATTTTTAGGAAATCAATTTTAGTTTAATTAGATTTTCTTGAATATTCACGGTGAGCTTACGCAAAGTTTAAAGACATGAATAGCAGGCAACTCTGGGGAACAAATTCCAGCAACTCACGAAGAAGTCTCAACATGAGAAAAGGAGTAGCCTTACCACTAACCTGACTACGTAGATATACTTAGATTATTAAATCTTTGCTTGGAGATGCTGAGATATCTAAAAGGGTTAGGAACAATGAAATTCGAGGTTTGAGATCATTGAGTTAAGGGCTTAGGTCGCGACGGAAAGGTTATGTCGCGACATAAGTGATGTCGCGACAAAACATTGATGTCGTGACCTGTTTTGAAAGGGCAATTTGTGAGTATTGAAGGAAGAAGGTATGTCGACACGGTTGTGAAGTCGCGGCCAAATTTCAAAATGAAAGATGATGTCTCGACAACCCCAACAAGGTAGAAATAGGTAGGAATAAAAGCGAGAATTAAAAGGATGTTTGACATGATAATCAAAGCGATTCCTAAAAATCCATTTGATGTGCGACAAACTTAGCATGTCGCTGACATAAAGAGCTTTAATGCCATTAACTCACTTTAAAAAAAAAAAAAAAAAAAAAAAGCCCTAATTTTAATGATCTCCAAATAAAAAACGAGAATGGAAGTCGCAACATGTTTTTAATAAAGCAATAGTGTATGAGCTGATGATTGAATTAGTGTTGGAAACCTTATCATTCCTCCAAACCATAGCTATTCACCTTAGCTACCTCATGAATCTCAAGCCTTAAAGTGAAAACCCTAGCACCAGACCTTTTAAAAGCTTTTCTTCCGTTTCCAATGGCGAAATTCCCACCTAGTCCTAACCTAGGCGAGATTATGGGGAACATGAACAACCCGGAAAGAAGAAACTCGTCAAGGCGAACACTTAGGCGAGATTAGAGTCGGGAAGAATAATCGGGAGAGGTGCCATCGAAACACCGAGAAGCTCAGGCCAAACTCCCAAGAAGAGCAGAAAAGGTAAAGGAAGGTGAGAGAAGAAGAAGAGTAGAGATTTCGTGTCAGACGAAGCGTACTCCCAGTGGAAAAAATATTATGCTAACAAGGGGTTTGTCACAGAGAGGAGATTCAAAAATCCTGTTACTCCTTTCAAGGAGATGATAGAGCAGAGAGGGTGGGAGAGTCTCTGCGCACACCAAAAATCAGGGTATACAGCACTGGTAAGAGAGTTTTATTCAAATTTGGTAGGAAGGAAGGATGGAGCGGTTTTCGTTAGAGGAGTCTGGGTTTCATATGAAGCTAAGGCCATCAACGAGGCCTATGGCATGGCAGTGCACAAACATGGTTCCAAATTCAAGAAACTTTTGGAAAAACCAGATTTTGGAAAAGATTGCCAAGAAGCTCACTAACGGTAAGGTGCAGCTAAACCAAGGAGAAAGGAAGGCGAGAACATTTGGGGGAAGCCTCGAGGAGCGAGGTATGGTTTACTTCACGGCTTCTGTTTTGGTTCCAAAACACGTGTGCCTGATGAAGAACAAGAAAAATTTGTGTTGCTGTATGCCATCCTAAAAGGATACAAGATCGATAGGAGTTGTCATTAAAATTCTATCATGAGAGTATCATGAAGGGGGAATAAAGGGTTTATTCCTCACCCGACAACAATCAACTGTTCTATGTTTGAAGAATTTGGGGTGAAAGGAATATGGGAATCGAGGAAAGAAGTACGAGCTACGCTCCTTCGTGAGAATTTAGCAAAGGACCAAGAAACCAGAAGAAAAGGGGGGTGCTGGTAGAGAAAGAGATGAAGCCAATTTGAAAGACCCGGAAAAGGAGACTCGGAGGGTTCTTGATCAAGGACGAGCACCCGGAAAACTCACGGCCGACAATGATTTCATTTTGCGAGACCGATGAAGAGACGGGATGAAGAGCGGCAATAGACTTCTCCATTCCATAGCCAATTCTCCTCCTGTGCGGAACGAAATTTAACATGGAGAAAGCTCAGGGAACCATGAGAGAACGATTCGATCTTGGAAGCTCTGATGACATGCAAAGAGAATGGATGAAAGAAGAGTGGAACCCTACGACGGGAATTCGGAGAGGCATTTATGAAAAAGGGTGAAAAGAAGAGAGATAGTCAGCGAGTGGGAGGAAGAGCTAAACAGGAAGGAAAAGGAGCATGAAATGGAGCTACAAAGAAGAGACCAGCAGTGGGGAGAAGAGCTGAACAGAAGAGAGGAACATATGAGAAAAATTCTGAAGCAGCAAGGGAAGGATTTAAGAAAATGAAGGGAAAGAGATCTGTCACATTCTGAAACTCAAACTGATCATGAGCTTTTATAACAATCGGTTTGAGCGTGATTCAAACTCCTAACATTGATAAAGAAAAGAATCTGAGCAAGAAGCCAAATTTGGGGAGCAAATCAAGGGCTTCAAGTTCTATACAAGTCTCTACAGAAGGATTTTGAAAACAAACTGGATGATAGAGACAAGAAGCAAAAGGATGTTGAATCCTACATGCAGAAAGAATGGCTAGAAAATTTGGATCTGATTAACAATAATCTCTCCAAATTTTTAGAGGTCATGACTGAAATGGAGAATGCAATGAATGGCTTGGGGAAGAGGCAGGATGAGTTGAACAAAGGTTGATCTCTCGATAGGATCTTCATTGAAAATCAAGTTGAGAAAGGAAACTAAGAAAGAGAAAGGAAAGAAGGAAATGAAATTTCCTGTTCCCGGCTCATTGAATACCTTAGACACAGATCCTAATATCTTCTTTGCCTCTTCCAAAAGAAAAGATAGACTTCTTCCCAAAGCGGCTTCATACCCTCCTTATCCCATTTGAATTATATCCAAGCTGTTTCAATTGAATCGAAATAAAATAGGAAATTTGAATTGAATTGTTGTGCTATTATGGTCTGTTTGTTCAATGTTATTTGCTTTGTGATGCATAGTTGGGAAAATAAAAGTAGGAATTAGTTCGAGAATAAAAATTGAGATGTCTTCATGAAATTTGAGTTGAATGAAGCGATTAGATTAGAAATAAGGTAGGAAATGTAGAATAAGGGCCAAGGAGCTCTAGTTTGATTAGAACAAAGTGCAAAAGTGACTTAAGTCTAAGCGGTAAGTCGAATAGAGGAAAGTAATGAAATTGAAGAACAAAACATATTTTGAGATTGTGGTATGAACAATGAGTCGAGGAACACATTGGATACTAAAGAGAAGTTCCAGCTTCTCATCAGCAAAAATTAATCAGGAACTCCTAATGGTTATGCAATTAGCTAACCCGATTAGAACTTGTTAGATTATTGATTGAGGCGAAATCCTAGGTGATACGGTGACGAATGATGCGGACCATTCTTGGAAAGTTTAGTCATCCACACATCTATATGCTAAAGCATATACCTTAGTCGAAATTGAGCCAATCAAGCCTTATTTCTAAAAAATTAGCCAATTTAAATCCCAAACCTTCCAAGGAATCAATCTTCCGATGAGAACCGGTGATTACCCAAGGCAGAGAGGAAGAAAGGAAATCAAGTTTGGGGAGGTTGTTTTTGAAAGAACTCAAGGAGAAAGAATAGAAAAGGGGAATGAAAGGAAAGGGTCAAACGAGGAAATGGAATAAGTTTTACCTTGTGGCTATTTATTCTCTTGAACTATTAAGTTCTTAGGGTGTTTCAACACCTACTACCCCTAATGCCATGCGGTATGGGATTACTAACTTGAAAGTTCGCTAAAAATTGTTAGAAAGCTAGAAGATGAAACATTGCACTATCTGAATGAGCAAACAAAGAAATTCCCACATTGAATTACAAATGAGAAATGGGAGCCTGCGAGTTCTGAATAGAAGAAATCAAGGAGATGTCAAAAAAAAATGAAATGGGGAGTTTATTAAAGAAACTACAAAGGAAAAGGGCGTTAGTGAGAAGAAGAGAGAAAAGTTCGAGGTAATCTAGACGAAAAAGTTTATTTCACAACCCCTTACCCTTACTGAGCCTAACATTACAAGCCCAAAGACCTGATTGATCTTGAAGGATGGAATTACCGGTAGTGGAGATCGATATGAACAACAAGCTTATGGAATTTGGAAAAGCAATAAACGATAAAAGCATGAAGGATTCTAGGGAGTTAAGTGAATAATTATAAGGGATGAGAAGGAAAACAATTTATTTTCAGGATCCAATGATTATATTTGTTTGTAAAACAATTTCAACGAGTTTAGTTTGTATACTATAAAGTAGAAACCAACCTTAGTGGACTTGAAGCTAGATGTACGAGAAAACAATGCAATCCTTGTGAACTCAATTAAATTCCTTCTCTTTGCCAAAAGCAGGACTAGAAAATGTCCTTTTTGTTTGAGGACAAACAATTCTTTCTTTTCTTTGCGAGGACAAGCAAATTTTAAGTTTAGAGGGAGTTTGATGAGCTTAAAGTCATATTTTTAGTCCATTTTTACGATCTATTTTTATCTAAACAAGACTTATTTATGGCGAATTATGGAATAACTAAGCAAAGCTGTTAAATGGCGGGGAATTCAAGAAAAAGAAGAATTTTGCGAGGGAAAAAGACGAAATTTGGATGAGCGTTAATGAGATAATTGGCGAAGCAGTTCTTGTGAAAGCGCACAAAAGATGAAGGAACGATGTCGTGAAGCTTTGGCGACAATCAAAATGCATATCAGGGTTCTGTGATAAAACTCAGGTCGGAAACGAAGCTTACTTGAAGAACCATGTTTGAGAGTTAAGAAGCTCAGTGAAGCAGCAGGAAATGAAGAAGAAGACTTCATGTGCGACATGCGAGACATTTATCGTGACATCGACAATGATTAAGCGTGGTCGTGACCATCGACGCAAGAAAAGAAGTCCACGTGGTCATTAAAAGAGAGAAGGTCGTGACATCGGGAAGAGTGAAGGAAATAAACAGGCGAAATTAGCGGCGGGAATCCGGATAAGCGGTGAGTTAACGGAAGCTAAGGGAATGATGTCGCGTGACATCGTGTCGCGACAAGGGTTGATGTCGCGTGACTCCGGGAAGGAGGTCGCGTGAGAGAATCGCCTTGAAGTATAGCGGGCTTGGTGAGATGAAGGCGAGGTAACTCGAGTTGTTGTATCGCGACGGTAGTGAGCAGCCGATGGCGACCCGAGTTAGAGCTTGCAGGGGCATGAATTGATGTCGCGACAAGGGATTGATGTCGCGACAACAGGAACCATCAAGTGAAGACTGCAAAGCCATAAGCTGATGTCGCGACAAGAGATTGATGTCGCGACATCAAGAGCAATCAATGGAAGCTTGTAAGTTCCTTAAGGCGATGTCCGCGACAAAGATTGAAATTCGCGACCGCGAGACAGCCATTGCGAAACTGAAGACGCGAGTGATGTCGCGACAAGAGATTGATATCGCGACATCATGAACTAACGATTAAAGAAATTTGCATAGGAGCTTAAAAGTTGATGTCTGACGTGAGATCGATGTCGCGACATGGATGATGTCGCGACAAGAGAATTGGTCATGACGAACGATGGCTTGAATTTGACTAACTGGAATCCACAAAGGCGCATTGGAATTAGGATTTGACGCGAAACCTGTAAAATCTGTGACTACCCGGAAGAGGAGCGGCAGCGGTGACACGAGACGAAGTACACGGTGGATTTGAAGGCTCATTTTCTTTTATTTTTCCTTTTAGTTTTCTTTCTTTCTTTTCTTCTTTTCTTTACATTTGATAGTTAGAGATTAGATTAGATTTATCGTTTTATTTTCGTTTTAATTTACAGTTTGGATGTTATCGTTTTGGAAAATTTCAGATACAAAAATTCAATTCTTTTCAGAATTACTACCTGGAATGTTTGAAGTTCAGACAAATTTCTGGAATTCGACTCTTCCAGTTTCATAATGCAGTTATTCTTATGATCAGAGGAATGCTGTAGTGTGTAATTCAGTAATTGAGGAACCCAGTTTCCATTAAGTAAATGTTATAGTCATAATTTATCTTTCCTGTAGTTGTTTCCAACAGCTTGTGAATTTCAGTTTACGAATTTACTTCTGGTTATGGGTTTCTGTTTTTGATATGAATATCAGTTTCTTATACCACGTTATAAGATTTGTCTCATTGCTCACGATTTCAAGGGAGGCCCTCACGAGGTGACCACGAAGGCATTCACAGGGGTTATGAAAAATTTCTTGAAGGTATATTAACCTGCTATTTGAGATCCTAATAGGCTTTGCAAGTTTACTTGATAAATCTCTTCTCACTTGAAATCAAGAAAGAGGATTGAATGAGTTATCAATTTAAACAAGCAGAGTTCACCTCAATTCAAATAGTGAGGCCAATCAGAGTGTTAGCTGAGATCTAATCCAGGAGAGGGTGATCTATTAAAATTTTGAAGGAAGAGCATCCTGGAAGTTGTATATCCTTGCTTGACCGATAACTTGGGAGTAAAGGTTTACAGTCCATAAAATGGGTATGAAGTATTGCAAAGAAAATACCGGATTAAATCCCTTTTAAAAGTAGTTATTTAATTTCCTGTCTTGAGAGAATCAAGGAAAATTAGATAATGAAATGTGGGTATGGAGAGATCGGTATCAAGCGATCGCGCCTTGGACAGATTTTAAAACCTGAAATGATCAAGAAATCTTATCAGTGTTAACAAAGGAATTGATACTTCACTATAGCAGTATTCTTGATGTGTACTCTGAAAGATAACTATTCAGTGACCTTTTATTTTCTTAAATATTCATTATTCTTTATTCTTTATATTCAAGAGATTATTTGATTGTTCATTCATTTTCCTTGTAGTCATTATAATTTCCCGGCTCATTAATTTGGATCCCACTATCGTTTATGAGTCCAAATGGTATGGAATTGAGTAGTCGGGTAGTTGATTTAAAATTCTTGAGATCACATTGGGATCGATATGGACTTAAATCCATTTTATTACTTGGCATGACTGTGCACTTGCGAATCTCCAGGACCAGAAACCAAATTTGAAAATGATTTACTCTAGGAGATTTTAGTTTTATATAATATAATGATCAACAAGTTTTATAGGCGCCGTTGCGGGATTAATAGTTAATAGTCCTTTGAGATGCGAATTGTTTGATAAATTAGTACATGTGTTTTGGTTCGATCGACAAGTTTTATGGCGTCGTTGCAGGATTAGTTAAATAGTCCTTTGGCAGTGTGATAAATTAGTACATGTGTTTGGATTCGATCAAACGACATGGCGTGCTCTATAGTGGCCTACGCTAGGGCCAAGCTAGCCAGTCGACGATGCACACAGTGTAGTAGCCAATGACCAGACGGCATCCATGCGACAATGACTCCTGAGCAACATGAACATGCTCCGGAGGCTAGCTGTGCATCAAATGAAGGAGCCGAGCCCGGTCTCGGCGGGGGCGGGCGGAGGTGGAGGTGGAGACGGAGGAGATAAATCATGGCGGGCTCCTCTCACTTTCCACCTCCGCCTCGGGAGCGGGATCCTCGCTACTCGGGAGTCCTCTGCTACCTCGTCTGTTTTCCTCCTCACCTTGCCATTTCTTCATTCCAGTCCTTCAAAATTTTCATTTATGCTTCAAAATTTACATAAACTTAGGCCTTTAGGCTCTTTGTAGGCCAAGACGAGACTCAAAAATCTCAGGGGTTGGGTTAGCTCCAAATCAGAGCAAGCACCAGACCAGCCGTGCCATCTGATATGGGCGTACTTGTGTCTTCGATGTGATGGCAAATCGTTTGAGCAATGGCCCACTTCTTTCCTCAGAGCTTTTGTACAAGCCGGTGATGGACTAGCATGAGCTTTGGGGCTTAGTCTTCTTGAGTTGAGGTTCTTTGCGGTGTGGGCAATGTGTACCTTTGGCCGTGGGTTATAGGTGGCTGGGCATTGGCGGGTAGGTGTTTTGGGCATGGGTTGTCTTTGTGCCGCGGGGAAGGCGGGATGTACACTTGGAGTGGGAACATTTTTTTGTTTGGGTAGTGGACTTTGGGGCTCTTCTATTTCTTCCTTTCCTTTGCCCTCCTCGATTATCAGGCGTGATCTGTTCTTCTTTTTCCAAGGCCCAGCGACTACGATGTTTGAGGATTCAGATAACCATTCAACAACTTCTACAAAATCCTCTATCATCTCTTCTTGTAGTTGCTGTTCTGAATGCTTCTCTACCATGGTGTCATTTAGGCACTCTTCCTCTGGACTCTCTTCCTCTTGATGAACAAGCTGATTGGTGAGCTTTGAGATGGAGTACTACAGGTTGTCAATTTGCTCCATTTAAGCTGAGTCCCTCGATTCTCTTGTTCGGGAGCTCTCTCTTGTGTCCGGTTTCTTTGTTTGCTTCAGACCAGTCAACGCCCTTTACCTGCTCCTCTATGAAATTGTCACTAGTTTACTCAAGTTCGGGGATAGGCATTCAACGAGGGATAGGGTTAGTGGTATGTGGTGGGCGAGGAGTTAATTAAAATGTGGAGAAGCTTGGAGGTGCAGAGTTGAGGGAACACTATAGAGCGGGTGCACTCATCCATTGGTCTCTATAGTCCCTCGTAGACTATTTGGTTGGATTTCTCTCCCAAGGTTGCTGATTTTTGCCATCTTTAGAGTTTCTATAGTCCCTCGCTAAAATGCATATATGCTCTAAAGTTACTCTCCACTGAATACTCACTATATTATTTCTCCCTCTTCCATTTTGATCACAATCAATTCTCCACTTAACCTTAATGAGTGCGCCTTGAATTTTTAATCCTTTGAATGTGTTCTCCTATGTGGAAATACATAGCAGCCGGGACAACCTTAAACAAAAAAAAAAAAAAAAAAAAAAATCTGCAACTCTTTTTTCACGGTGAATTGAAAATAGCGGCTTGATAAAAGGATAAAGGAAATTCACCCAGAAACTTGTGATAGGATCACAAGTGTTCCTGACTTCGTCAAATGCACTTAGGCACCATCGACAGCGGCGCCATTTTGATTACCGTTGCCACGGTAGGGTGATCGGAATCAACAAAATTTTATCCTATATTAGCACCCTCTGCTTGTAGTCAAGCTACTGCAGTATAGCGGTCTAGGGTCGAACACAGGGATGGGTTTTCTTCGTACAAATGATTTGAGTGAAGTAAAAAATGGTGAATTAAATTTGGATTTTAAGGTGGTAATAAAAACAGTGGGTTGGTGGTTTGCAAACTGAAAAGAAATAAAATAAAATGTAAAATAGAACCCCTTGAAGTCTCGGGCCATTGGTTTAGGGTTCTAAGGCATTCAACATGTCCTCGGGTCTTTTCCTCGTTGGGAGGATGACATATAGTCATTTCGAACCCGGCTTTCTGTTTGATGAAACCTAAACCACAAAATTATTTCTTCTAATGTATAGCATTTGTACCCCTTAATGTTTAAAACGGTTAAAACCTCCTTTGGATATAACCCTGCTGCAGGAGCTCATAAATGACAACTAAATGGGCATCAGTGGATCTAATTGTAGCATCATGAACCTTGAAAGCTTGCCAAATGCGGCGCTCGAGGGTGCATCCACGATGATTTAAACCCTAAAAGTGCGTCTGAGAAGCGATGAGGGAATAAATGCTTGCGTGAAAACATAGGGCGGTTCCCTCATGGATATAGCATTCGATGGCATTGAGTACAACGGTGTGCATATGGCCTCGAAAAGAGGCGACCTCAAAGCAACTAATAAGAAACTATTAGTGGATGGCCAGTGGATCTAAGATTAAGCATCCACTTTGTAACCCTGGCTTGCAAATACACATTGGCTAGGCTGGATCTAGGAGGTTTCAACCTAGTGTGAGATGCAGGGAGCTTAAATGCTCATAAATGCAGTGTGATAAATGAGAGGGCATGAAAACTTACCTCCAAACCTCCACCAGTGACCCTCCTTTTCAAGGAGGAAGAGGTCCTAATAGACATCCTACGAGTTGTCATCCTTAGAGAGAGGTGTTTGGTAGCCAGAATGAGAAAAAGGAAGAAGAACATGGCCTAAAACAAAGGCTGTGTTTGAAAGATTAAAAGATTAGGGTTACAAAGTTATGGAGTGGCTTATATGGCCAACTGATGTATGTGAAATGGAAAAAAATGCCTAAAATATGAAGTACAATAGGGACAAAAATGGTAATTGATCAAAGCGTGGTGGGTTTGGAGTCAAACTATCAAAAACGGGGATGGGATTTCGTATCACGGGAATTTCTCACAGCATAAGCGAAATTCTAAGAGATAAGAAAATCCAAAATTTAAGCTTTGAGCAGTGATTTTAAGCTAGGCTAGCGAAATTTCGTAACAGCGAAAATTTACATAAAGAAAATTTAAGCTAGGATTACGAAAATTTCGCTATAGATTGCAAGAAATTTCACAATCCTATGAAATTTTCGCAATGCATAGTGAAAATTTGGTTTCCTCTTTGCTTTTCCATGCATCGTGCTGTGAGATTCCACTTCACATTTCTTCATTTTGGTTGGTGAAATCCTTGTGAATCCTCGACATTCGCACCAACTGACATCGAGACACCAAGCTATTGGTTGGGCTCGCAAAACACGAAAAATTACCAAAAACAAACTCGAAATGGGATCTAGGTAAGAATTTGCTAGAGTGGACTGCGCATGTCAATTGGCTCCAATTAATACATGTATTAGTGCGCAAAAAGCACTCAAACCTATCTTGAATAGGGCTCAAAATATAGCACTTTTTGGGCATAATCAATATTCTGATACTCCATCACCGGGATTAACGATTTCTTTGGAGGCCTGAGAAAGGAAGATTCCCTTCCCGAACTGCTTTGCGAATCAAGGGGTCAAAAGCGAGAATGGGTTCTTCGACAACTCGAGGATGTATGGATGAGTAAAGGCCATCATTACTCTAAGGGTGGGGAAAGAATTGAGCAGTGCCATAATTTCTTGAAGAAGCAATGAGAGAAAGAAGAGTGGGCACGAGAGGATAATAATCAGTGAAGATTCAATGAAGAAAAACATGCCCCCTCCATTTCCTCAAGCACTAAGAAGCAAGAAAAAATCCCAGACCAAGAGTGAAATTTAGAGTGCTACAAGGCAAGTGAAATTAAACCATCCTTTAGCGACATGATCAAGCGAGTCCCAAACTATTGCAAAATTCTTGGAAGGACACATTGCAGTCAAGAGAGGTTAGGCATTGAAAGAAAGCTTCTAACGGAAGCTGAGTCAATGCGATTATTGAGCAAGACCGGTGAAATACAAGGATCGGGATCCCCCACAATATCGATCCAACATTGGAGGGACTTGCATAGATAGAAACCTTTATTAGACTTGGGAGACTGATGTAAACCTAATGCCATATTCAGTGTATAAGCAGTTAGGATTAGGAGAGCTTAAGCCTACCAACATCGCTCTGTCATTGGGCGATTGTTCGAGTGCAAAAATTCTAAGGGAATAGTTGAGGATGTGTTGGTAAGTGGACAAATTCTACTACCCGAGTGGACTTTGTAGTGCTTGATACGGAGCCAATGTAAGTGGACCCGATCATGTGCGATTATCCACGGGAAGACCATTTTTGGCCACTTCAATACGATAATCAATTCTTGAGAATAGATCATGCGGCTCACATTGGCAACATGACATTGGAGCTCAATATTTTTCACTTGAGTAACAAGCACAAGCTAAACGAGAAGATGACATGCAAGGATACGGGAAGTACGCTCCAATTGGTCCAAGTGTAGGGGAACCCAAAAGCTCACTTCACTGGGCGGAGGTGGTGCGAAAGTGGAAGCAATTGGTGGAGAACTAGGTGCATCGGTCACTCACAGGAACCAATGATCATTGACATCCTGAAGTGAAGAGAAGTGCAAAACAAAGGAGGCTAAGCATGAAGGCTGCTGAGCACACATCAACTGCGGTCGAGCTCCTCTCATGATCCTCCATGAATGGGCCGGTGAAATTGGGCTGGTTTTGAAAATTAGCCATAGAGGCAGGCGCGGTTCAAAGATTTTGATTTTTGCTTAAAATTGGTCAATTTTCATTTTATGCTATTTTTAGTAACTTTCCTTATCCTAATTTTAGCTAAATATAAAATCTTAATTTTAAGTAGTCCCTATTTTATATTATCTTTATTTTATTTTTTATTTTATATATGTATATATATATTTTACTTTATTTTAATTTAACTAAATTAAATTTGTTTTTATTTTTATTTGCGGATGGAGTCGATTCAGACAAAATTTTGCTATAATAGCAAAATTGGACATCAGTGGCTCTTAGGCTTACGGAACCCTTCGGTATAGCGGCTTTATGAAAGAAAAAAAAGGGGAGGGGGCCTTGTTGCCTGTCTCACTCTCAGTCCCTCTTTTGAGAGCCTCTCGGCCCGACATTCACCTTACAGGCCCCTATTACTGAGTTTGCCACTCGGGCAGCCACGCCTGTGAGCCCCATCCCTGCCTTCTGCTCTTAGTGCCACAGGCCCTCGCTGTGTGACCCGGTCCCCAGGCCCTGGTCAGCTGTTCCTCTTCTTAATGGGCCGGCCCACCTTGCTCTTGCGCCCTTCTTGGTCTCACCACTTCGATTGCCGCTGCTCAGGTCTTGGTGACACTGGTCCACCACGCTGTCGTGGCGATCCAGCTGTCGCTCTGGTTGAGCCTGCAGCCATGAGCTGCGTGCACACGCCGCGCGGTAGACCACGGACATGGTCGGGTACCGTGGAGGTCATCGCTACGGGCCCGGTCGAGGTTGATGCAGAAGAGAGAGGATCACGGTACCTCGAGCTCGCGGTGCCCATTCTCACGAACTTGCTGCGGTGGCCACATTACCGTGGCCCGGTTGCCGTACCTAAGAACACCGGGCTTCTAAGCCCCACGTCTGGCGATGTCGGACCCGGTGGGACCTCGGGCCTTCTCGATTGCCACGAGGCGGCCGCGGGAGGCGGCGCCAGCGGGCGGACATCGAGGCCGGGGAATCTTCGAGATCTCGGCCCGAGCGAGTCACCTCACTCTGCGGTAGGGTCCTCATATCCTCGGCCTCGAGGATCAGGCGCCCCATGTTCACCTACGATCCGATTCCAGGGAACGTGGATCTGCTTGCCAGAGACTTCCATGGGGAGCCATACTATGATATTCCAGCGTTGACCGCGAATCGACGTTTGGAGACTTGATCACGGTGATCGCGATTATTCTGCTGTTGCCTTTTATGGCGTCGCGGCGATTTTATTATCCGGTTGTGCCCAAAGTTCTACCACACCATGACATCGGGAGTGCCGAATCGTTAGAGCACCGGTTCAGCATTAATTGTCGCCGGGAGTACTCACGGTAAAGCGGACATTACGGTTGCTTTGGAGCTGCCGTATTGGCGAGTCCACACCGAGGATATAGGGATTTATTGACCATCATAGAAGAGAGATGAGTCATTGTCTAGAAACCTCTAGATACTCTGACCCGGGACCCATGTACTCTTCATGACGACCCGCCCGCGGTCTCCTAGTGGACCCTGCTCGGACCGGCTTATTCCCATTCTGACCCACTAAGTGCCGGCGGGGGCTACCACTCGAGGCTACATGGGATCTTAGAGATTCGGTTTAGTCTCATTGAGCTTATCCATGACTTCCTCTTGCATTTTTTGAGGAGAGAAGGTCACACTTAGGGGGCAGCTCGGGCGAGTTACCGTTATTGATCACCAGGGGCTGGCGGGCGGAGTCTGGAGCATCTGGGGTTCCTGAGCCACGCGGTGAGGCCCGGAGGATCGGGTTGTACTTTCGAGGTCTTAGCCTTTGGCCCGATCATTATACATGCCGATCTCCTTTATCCTCCGGCGGCGGAGGAGCGGCGGATGATGTGGTAAGAGGACCCACGAGGAGGAAGGGATCCTATTCTGAGATAGAATTGGAGGTGGAGAGGGAGCCAGGTTCGGATTCATCTTCTCCATCTCCACTCCCTCACGACCAGACCCTGCCGACACTTGAAGCCCTTCCACTGTAGCGGCCTGGCCAGTCTCAAAGCATATTCATGTCGAGTTCTAGGGAGCTTCTTCTTTGTTATGGATGATCTCTGTACGCTTGCTACGGGCGTCGTTGGACCAGTGGTGGCTCAGTGCGAGGTCACTCTAAGCCTTGAGAGTCACGCCATGCTAACCCGGGATCATGAGTCGCTCGGTCTCAGCGAAGACTCTTGTGACTACTTGAGATCGGTCGGTATCCTTGGATATCTTTGTGATCGCAACAACAACGGATCACGGCATCTCCACCACCACGGCGAGGTGAGGTGGTCACACTCCCTTCTCTAAACTTTCCTATCCTACCCATTGGAGCATGTTTATACTTTGGTTGGGACGAAAAGTTAGAGTTAGGAGTGTCTTCTATCATATTTTGTATTGTTTTTAGCTTTATCAACTGCTTACTCATTTTGTATAGGATTGTATAGGATACATGTATTAGCCGATAGTAGGCAGTGATGTTTTTGTCATGTTTAGCTATGTTAAGCTTGTATTAGCCACTTTGGTTATATTAAAAACTTTATAGCATTATTTGCTTACTTTCTACACTTTTGCAAATCATTTTTGTGCCTATATTTTTGTGTTTCTCTTATATACATTGAAAGTGAAGCTCTATATGCTACCTTAATGTTAGAACAATTCCATGCATGATTAAGTTTTTTGGTCGATTGAAGTTCAGATATTCAACCTTGTATATCCACCTTTAGCTAATCACACCACGGTGCACATCGGTTTGTATCGATAGGTTTGAGAAGCTATATACCACTTTTCACTTTTAAAGCCCAGGCCTTAGATACGGTGTGACCCACTAATAGGTTTTTGTTTCCCCGAGAAAAAAGAAGACCAATGAAGTCTTCGAATGAAAAGGAAAAGAAAAGAAAGAAGAAATGAATGCACCGTGACACTTTGCCTTGAAACCAGACACGGTCCAGGGTATATAGGCGAAAGCCTTTAAAGCACGTTACCCTAAACCTTCAACGGTTGGGAGTCATCAACTTAGTGTTAAGCTATACGGGTGGATGGGTAGAGATTAAGCGAGTTATGGGTGCTTAATTCTCGAAGTCATTCGAAGTCAGGTGAAGCTGAAGAGTTTGTGGTCGTGATCCTTTTGACTTGATGCACTAAGCATGGTGGTTGGGAGTCATCGGTGGACCCCCGTTACACGGACTTTGGTGAAGTCGAGTTTTTAGCATTGCACCTACAATACAATCAAAGAAGAAATAGAGTGTAAGCCGATTCTATTTAGGTTGGTCAATGATTTAAGATTTGGCGAGTAGCTTGATTGGGGGGAGGGAATAGCTTTGCAACCTTGGTTGGCGGATTTACCTTAGAACACTTAGATTTTGAATTGGAAGTGTAGGTTGACTTCTTGAGGAATTGATGTTTGCCTAAAACTTGTTCATATATGGCATTTGTTCTCTCACGATAGTATTTGTGCGAAATTCTAAGTGTTAAATGCGGAAGGTAAGGCTTTACTTGTACACATACCTTTTGGACTGACATACACTTTTGCAAGCCTGACATACCTTGATTGTTTTTAGCATTGCTAAGGGACTAGCAAGCGTGTCGATTGAAGTGTGATTAGTACCCAGTGCTATTTTAAATCTATTCCAAGATGAGTTTTGAGTGCTTTTTGATTACTAATCATATGAATTAAAAGTAGGTCGACGTAATGCCAATCCGTTTAGTACTGCGATTTTGTTTTGAGTGTGTTTTGGTAATTTTGCGGGTTTGTGAGCCTGACCATCATTTCAAGCTTGGCTTCGTATTGGTGCTGATTTATGCCATGTTCATATGAATTCTCGGCGATTTCATCAAGCCGAGGTTGAGCAATCAAGTGAGATTGAAGAAATGGAGAGGTGGGCCCCGAATACGGAGAATACGAGGAAGGAGTGCGGATTTTCGCTATGCATTCTGAAAATTTACGCAAGGATTACCAAATTTCGCAACCCATGGCGAAAATTTATAAATCCACAAAATTAGCTATGCGATTTTCGCTATGATAGCCCCAATATCATAGCGAAATTAAGCTATCATAAGCGAAAAATATGAAAAATTGAATTCAAGCTATGCCTCACATTTTCACTATCATAGAGAAATTTCGCTAATTTAAACTATGCATAGCGAAATTTGTCCCCCTTTGATTTTGATCCAAGCGACCGTTTTGTATAATTCCATTTTGTACATTTGTAATCATATATTTTGTGTTTTTGGTATTTCACATATCCTTGTATGGCTATATAAGCCACCTTATGACTTTTGTAACTTCTTTTCATTCAAACATTCATTCACGCGGCTTTTGTTTAGGTTTGGGTTTTCTCTCTCCTCTCTTCTTTCTCATTTTCTTGGAACACTTGAAACACCACCTTTGGGGATGACAACTCAAGGGATGCAGCTCAATATAACGATGAAGAGGAGAGTTGGATGGTTAATGGTGGTTTGCGGGTGGTCCTCGATTTATTAAACGAGAGTCTTATTGTGTATGTAGCACCTCAAACTAGGGTTTAATGCCATTTAATGTGTTTGCTTTTAATTGATACTTGTCATGCTTTAGGAGTTCAATGCATTCTTAAGGGTAGATGCATGACATTCTTTAGATGTCATTTACGAACCCCTTTGAAATGAGGTTAAATGCTATGCTTTCAAAATTCTTTGGAACATTAAATACCGATCACATTATTTTGACTCGAATAGGAGTGTTTTAAGGGTTAGTTTTAAACGAACAAAGATCGATTTTGTTGTGACTACCAGTCATTTGCCCTAATCTGAAATAACCGGGGACACCTTTATAACACCATTTTATCAAGCTAGTGATTGGCCTTCAAAGGTCACCGGTACACTTTAATTTAAAGTATTTGATTACCGGTGAACAACCAATCTCCTGTTTTACCCCGAATCAAAAATCCAAGTAAAAACCTCACCATTTTGAATCACTTAGTCTGAATCTACATTTGGCTAGGATGAAAACCCATCCCACGTGTTCGACCCTAGACCCATTTATCTGCTTGGTAGCTTGACTAAGCGATGGGGAGGAAAATAGGAAACAAAATTTTTTGATTCGGATCATCTAAGTCAACATGAATGAGTTCGGGTCGCGACACTTTAACGAAAATTTAATAAAACCAAACAAATCATTTTGAAGATAATTGAAAATGTCGAGATAAGCCCGGGCTCCGGCTTGGATCCGCCAACCGGGTCGAGTCGGGGATTCGGGTCGCGACACTTTTGAAAATGAAAATTTAATAAAACCAGACAAAATGTTTGAAGATAGTCTAGAAATGAATCAATAGGAGCTCAGCTTGGATCCATAACGGGTCGATCTGGGATTAGTCGTGAACACTTTTAACGAAAATTTAATAAAACAATAACTAAATCAGATTAACGGTGTATCAGTCTAATTTGACCCTGTATGTATTTGATATGACTTTGATATGTTCCGATTTGCCATTGTATACGTATAAGTTTACTTTGAATATGATCTAATCTGTCGTACATGTAGAAGATATGAGTTACAACCTGTAAAAGACATGACCACGAGTAAAATGCGAACAAGATAATGACATGGAATCTAAAAGGGATAAAAACCTACATGTAATATGATGAGTTAGAACTCACATAGAATAGGCTTAGTTATATATAAGAAAAGTAAATGTAAAAGGATTGTGACGATTATTGTGTGTCGTTACTATTTATATATTCCACTAATCGTAAGAAGCTTATGCGGAGTGTTCAATCCGTGTAGGTGCGAAGAGGAGATAAAAGGACGGGACATTCCACGCGTGTGCGGGCGTCGGAGATAGGTGCTCCCCGGCCTTTGTTAGCGATCGATGTTTGTATTAGATATGTACATGTATAAGTATTTGTATAAGTAAATGGGACTTAGCATATGTGTATAGATTTTTAATGGATACCACTCGGTGGTAGTTCAACTGTATATGTAATGATTTTTGGTTGTGCAAGAATTGTTTGTATACCCACAAGTATAAGTTCGGCTTTGAAAAAAAAAAAAAGGGTCAAAGGAGTCCGGATATATGATATCGCTCCACTGGACTGCCGGTTCGGTCGCCCGATAGGGGTCGGACCCAGGGAATCGGGCGTAACATGTTAGGCTGCCTGGCTGGGCCCATACTAGGTTCCTAAGATACATGGCTCTGTGGCTGCCAGCCTTTTGTTGTTAAACTCGCAAGCGGCCCGAGCTATTAGGCTCCCAGGCTACATGGCTCCATGGCTGCTTGGCCTTTTGGGTTATTATGCTCTGCCAATTCGCCTCTTTGGGCTCTGAGGCTACATGGCTCCATTGTCATGGCCTTTTTGAAATTGTTAGGCTCTTGCAAAGGCTTGAGCTCTTGGGCTCTGAGCTGCATGGCTCGTGGCTGGCCTTTTTGAGTTAATGCAGCTCTATGGCCAGGCTCTTGGGCTCCTGAGCTACATGGCTCCTTGGCTACTTAGCCTTTTGGTATTCGCTCTGGCCCGAGCTGTGGGCTCCAGCTACATGGCCGTGGCTACTTGGCCTTTGAAATTTGTTAGGCTTTGCAAGTGAATCTGCCTCCCCCGACCATGGCTCCATGGCTGTAGTCTTTTGAGTTATTAATGGCTGAACTAAGCTACTAGGCTCTGAGCTACACATGACTCAGTGGCTACTTGGCCTTTTGAGGCGGTAGGCTCTAGTGAGCTACTAGGCTCTGAGCTACTAGATACGAAATTTACATGGCTCATGGCTCTTTAGCCTTTTGAGTTGTTACACTATGCGACGGCCAGGGCTCTTTGAGCCAGGCTATATGGCTCCGTGGCTACTTGGCCTTGCAGTGCATTACGGCTACGCAAGAAAGTGACCTCTTGAATCTGAGATTACATGGCTCAGTGGCTGCTTGGCCTTTTATTTGTGTTAAGCTCTATGGCCCAGGCTACTAGGCCAGGCACCACATGGCTCGTGCGGCTGGGGGCTTGGCCTTTTGAGTTGTTGCGCTCTGCGGCCAGACTCTTGGGCTCCCCAGGCACCATGGCTCTGTGGCTGCTTAGCCTTTTGAGTTATTCCTTTCTGGCCCAGGCCTCTTTGGGCTCTGAGCTACTATGGCTCATTAATTTACTGGCCTTTTTGGTATTACGCTGCACGCAAATTGAGCTCTTGGACTCTGAGCTACATGGCTCAGAGTGGCTACTTGGCCTTTTTGAGGCTGTACCCTCTGTGGTAGGCTACCTTGGCTCAAGGTGGCTGCCTGGCCTTTTGAAGTTTGTCGGATGCGCAGGCGGGCTACTAGGCTCACTGATGAAGATCACAGCAGGCTACATGGCTCCGTGGCTATGTGGCGCGACACCTTCTCTTGGAAGGCGCGTGGCTTTAATGCGGATTTATGGAGGGTGGAAGCAGTTACGACTTCCCGAGCCAGGCTCATATAAATAGCGACCTACATGATGGTGCTTACGCCCCGAACTATGCTTCCTTTTGGTATCAATTGGAATCGCGTATAATGAAGCGCGTCAAGGTTTAGTCATCATTGCGGGAGAATACATCTAGAAGATCGTGGTGGCGTTTGGTTAGATGGTCTGTGCTTGCTAGGGTTGTGTTTTCCCTAGTTCCTCCCTTGTGGGAGTTATGTTATTCCCTAGCTACGTCCAATGATGGAATTGTGCTAGGGAATGTATCTGGAGGGGGCGGTGTACTCGAAAAAACTTTTAGTACCGCTCTCTCCGTTTTTTCTTCATTTTTCTTCTCTTCTTTCCCTTTTTCCTTTTCCTTCTCCTTTTCCTTTTTCTTTTCCTTTTCCTTTTCCTTCTCGTTCGCACTCTCTCTTCTTCTCTTTCCCTTTCCCTTTCTTGATATATTTTTTGTCTTGACGGGGTGTAGGTCGATGTGAAGAAACGATTTTCACTTGGCTTGCATGATTTTTGGAGATACAAAAGGGTGAATTTGTAATTCTACGAGTGCATTGCAACTTCTATGTAATGAGAATTTTGTATTCGATTATAGTTCCTTTTGAATAAAGAACAATTTTTGTGAATTATGTGCTCTTCCCTAACCCCTTGAACATGCTTTTATCATTTAACTTATTATCATTCTACGTAGCATCAAGCGACTTAAAAATGGAATGAGTGTTGTATTTGAAATCGGGACTGATGAACCTTTAATGCAGGACTACGTTAGGGGTTCTCTTGGTAGAATCGTTTAAGAGTTTGGCGTTCCGCAGTGGGGCCCGGGGTTTTCCTTCTTCCGTTTGGAGCTCATAATTGCCAAGTTGGATCATGCGGGATATGATGTAGGGCCCTTCCCAATTAGGTCACAGCTTCCCATGTGAGGGGTCCTTCCTTGCCGTGAAGCTTTTGAACTAGGTCTGGCATAACTCTGGGCCTAACCCTTTGAATTCGTAATACCTCGTTGTCTTCTGTGATAGTCTTCCATATGCTTGGGACTTGCTCGTTTTCTTATGAGATCGGAGTTTAAAGCGAAAAAGCCTCCTCACGTTGTGAATTCGACCGTTGCTAAGTTCAATCCTCGGGATTTAGTCAGGTTCATTTGGAGTCTTTGGCCCGGTGCCAAAGGCGGAGCGAGCCGGGGGTTTCACAGTTCTTTGACTTGCACATAGTTCTATCGCCCACTTACCTCGGTACTGCTGCCCATTTCATTAGGTTTCCGGTTTGGTTTTAGTCTTGCTTTTAGAGTCATATAACCGTGACCTGCAGCATCCATTGGCTGCGGATGAAATTTGAGAATGAGTAATAGTTCTTGATTCGAGGCTCGTAGAAATCCCTAAACTTAGGATTATCAGATTGTTTATTATCGAGACCGTGAGGACCTCAGCAGGATCCCGAACACGCATATTATAAAACCCCCAGACGAGTTACGTACCTTCTGGCTGTGATTGTTGCTAAGGAGTTCGGCTTTGGCCCATTTGAGTAAAAATAGTCCGTTGATGATAAATTTGCATTGGCCCTTTCCAATGGGTAGAGGTCCTAATATGTCTAGCCCCCATTGTTGGAAGGCTGGGGTTCGTGTTGATGGAGTCGGATGGGATGAGATATCTTGGCATGCTTTTGATAAGCCTTGCATTTTGTAACCATTTCTGTTGCGTCTTTGAGCATTGTGGGCCAGTAGTACCCTTACCTTAGTATTTTTCCTGCCAAGGTTCGAGCTCCGATGTGGTTGCCACATATACCCTCGTGTATTTCCCTGAATATGTAGTTGGGCGTCTCTTCCTTTCCCTCGCTGCCAAAGATAGGCGTAGAAGCCTCGCTTATAAAGGGTTCCCCGATGAACGATGAACCTTGCCGATCGCTCTAAGCTTGGACGCCTCCTTTGGGTCGCAGCGATTTACACGTCTACAGTAATCGGATGGGATCCGTCCGGCTTAGTTCGGACATCCACGGGGAGACTTCCCGGGTTGTCGGCCTTTCTCTTGAGGCTCACGGTAGGTGCTTTCGATAGGCGTCGATCTGCGCTAAATCTCCTTGTGAAATTTGTATGCAAGTTTTACCAAGCCATTTCGGGAATTCTTCGATCTTGGTACATGTTTGACGGCTAAGTGACTTCTTGAAGCGGCTCGTATTTTTGAGATATATGATCATCTTCCTGCCTCTGGCCTCGTGAGTCTTCTATCTGTTTTACCACCGGTTAAGTCTACGCTCACCTCGCGTCTGCTTCCATGAAGTGGCGAGGTTTAGTCCGGCTATGTGTGTGATATATTCGGCCTCGTTATTGGAGGCTCGGAAGCTTAACCTGAGGGCGTACTCAGTGTCTATTCCATCTGGAGAGGTCAGGATCAGTCTTGCACCGCTTCCTTGGGCATTAGCGGCCCCGTCGATGGATAATTTCCAGATGAGGAGGTCAGTGCGATTAGGTAGCCTTGTAGTACGTCTTTGGGTAAGATTCTATGATGAAATCTACGAAGTCGCCTTTTCTTGCTGCCCTTGGTTTGTACCTGATGTCAAATTCGCTCGACTCTAGCCCACTATTCATTCCCGAGGAGGTTTTACGGTTTTTATGCAATATTTGATTCATCAGATATTCGGTTGGGACTTTGACGGTGTGAGCTTAGGTAGGTCGAGTTTGGATGTAGTTACCAATCTTTGGGATTAAGCTTTTCCATCTTTAATTTACCTCCTCATACTGCTCCCCCTCGAGCTCGACTACAATAGTAGATTAGTTCTTTGCACCTGTCTCGTTCTCTTACCGGGCGACACTAGTTGCAAGTCTGAAGCACGGCCCGGTGGGGTGGGGAGTTCTCTTGAAGGGCTTACGGAATGGAGGCTTAGGGCAGGTTTGAGCATCGTGAACACCTCACGCGTCTGGCGATCCCAACTGGAAGGCCTTTTGAACATGAAAGAAGTGACATTTGTCAACTGGCCTAGATAAGCGGCTCGTGCGGCTGTTCTCCTGTCGGTGTTGAGCGTCTTTAATGTTTATTGGAGGTACATATCAAGCGCGACCTTTATCTTGTCTGAGTTTGCCTCTATTCCTCGGTTGTTGACTATAAAGCCTAAGAACTTCCCGGCGGAGCTCCATATACCCACTTACATTGGGTTTGAGCATAAATGAACGCCTCCTGCTTGTCTGCGTCCCATTAGAAGGCACTTTTTGAACTGAAGAAGGCGGGCATTTCATCATTGGCCACTGAATCTGAAGCGACTCAGCGCAGCTATTCTCCTTGTCAGGCGTTGAACGTCTTTAATGTTTGACGGAGGTTGCATATCAAGCACGACCTTTATCTTGTTTAGGTTTGCCTCTATTCCTCGGTTGTTGACTATAAAGCCTAAGAACTTCCCGGCGGAGACTCCGAAAACGCATTTGGATGGGTTTAGCTTCATATTATAGCTTCTCAGGACCTGGAACGCCTTAGGTACAAATGGGTTATGTGGAGCTTAACTATCGATTTTACCCGGCATATTTGTTTATATATACACTCATAAGATGTCCCAATTTGTTTTTGGAACATCTTGTTCACCGACCTTTGGTAGGTGGCTCCTGTATTCTTTGGCAGGGAGCATTACTCGATAACGATTATGTTCCCAGGCGGTGACAAATGAGGTCTTCTATTGGTCTTTGAGTCCATACGTCAGTTGGCAGAAGGCGTCTATGAAGTACGAGGAGTTCGTGACCGGCCGTAGCGTCTACTATGTAGAGATCAATCAGGCGGGAAGCTATCCCTTAGATGCGCCTTGTTGATGCGAGGAATTGAGTGCAAACCGCCACTTGCCCTTTGCTTTTGGCGAACAACGTTGGCTAACCATTAGGGTGCTCTACTTCTCAGATTGCTTGTGCTTGGAGAGCTTACCAACCTGGGTGTTGATGCAGCCACGTCTTTCTAGGAAACGAAACTCCTTCTCTTTATGGTGACATAAGAGGTTGACGTTTCTTGTGGGTGATCAACTATGGTGGAGGCCCACCCATGTCTTCACCAGGCGAACACCTCCGCATGTTCTTGCTTTGAAAGCAGGATGAGAGGCTTCTAATACCTTACGCTAGCAGATCCTATGTAGGCAGGTGTTACGGCTGATCGTCGTACACCCACGGCTCAATTCTTCCTGAGCGCGAGTCGGGTGGTTACCTCTCGTCTCACATGTCGAGGCTTCGTCACATGTAAATGTTGTCGACCATATTTTGCTTCATTGATGCTGAGTAACATTCCCTGGCTATGCGCTGGTTTCCTCGGACCATTCCTACTCCATTTGCAGTTGGGAATTTGATAACCATGTGATAAGCGGAAGGAACGGCCCTTATGGCATTGAGAGAGTGCCTACCCAGTAACATGTTGTAGGCCGACGGGGTGTCTACTATGAGGAATCTCACCGTTGTTGTGGCCTGGCATTGGGGGTCTCGGGGTGAGCAAGCGTACCAATCCCAGGCCCGGTACTCTCCCTGAAATCCGTGCGAGCGACGTTGGTAGCTCTGATTTCTCCGCTACGATGCCCGTTTGTTGGCGGATCACGAATGATATCGACTAAGCTTCCGTTGTCGATAAGGACCTTGTGGATCGTTTTATTAGCTACTATGACTTTTATCACAAGCAAGTCGTCATGGGGATGTTGACAGGCTTCCATGTCGAAGTCTGAAAAGGTTATGGTAGTATCGGTAGAGGAAGCTTGGATCTTTGTTTTATGCGTCTAGGGTTTCCCAGTCGATGTTGCGCAAGTGGTCCTTCCTGGCTGAGTTGGACTCTCCGCCTCTCATAAACCCTCCGGAGATTACATGGATTTCTCTGAGGCGGTGATCTTTGGTGGGGGTTGGGTGTGGTGGTGGTGGTTCAGGACTCGCTCAGCCCTTTTGGGGCCACGTATAGAGTGTGAGGTGTCCTCGTCGGATGATATTCAATCTCCTTTTTAGGCTGGATGCGATCCTCATCTGTTGGGTTTCCATGGTCCTTGTCGACTCACGATTATTTGGTGTCGTCCCTCCTCATTAAATTCGACTTCATCTGGGATGACCCTCGGGAACCTTTCATGTTGCGCCAGCGTAGGACTGCGTTTCTTGAGGCTATCAGGAGGTGTATTCTTGAGGTGAATGCATTCTAGCTGCTGACTCAGTTGAGGTGGTCCCTGCGATCCACTGACGTACCCCACTCGTCTTGTCGAGGACCGCTCTCTGCTTTCTCTACTCCTCCTTGGGGGATTTGTCCCTTCTGCTGCAGGTCTCTTGGGAAGCCCGTTCTCTTTTTTGTTGCCCTGCTCCTTTTCCTTTTAAGTAGAAGGCTTTATGGCACAGCTGGAGGGAGGGCATCTTTACTTGGGTTGATATACTTCTCTGTTTTGGCGAGGACCTCGGCCATGCTAGCCTGAGGGTTCTTTGAAATGGAGAACATTAGATCTTTCTCTTGCCCCATCCACACGCAGTGAGAGAAGCGTGCTGATGAACTTCTCAAGTCGAGGATATCATATTCAACGACTCAGTGTTAAACCTTTGAAAATAGGCCTCATGTGCTTTCTTGGGAGCTCTGTTTATGGTCGAGGAGATGATAACTTCGGCTTTCTTATCACGTCCCTTGCTCGATAAAGTGGGAGGCGAATGCGATGGGGATTCTGTGAGCGATGAGGCGGGACGGCGGAGTCTGTCGAGCGAGCCAATCTTGGGCCCTTTAGTGTGATGGCGAAGGCTGCATCGTCTGGGGTCTGATATCCATGTAGTTCCATCGATTTTTTATGCGTATTAGAGGTGGTCTATGGGTCTTTTGTCCGTTGAGCGTCCGCGATCTGCGGCATTCTGAACTTTGCTGGAAGGGGGAAGTGTAACACCTCGACAGTGAATGGAGATTCGGTTTGTTGTACAGGGGCGTCCATGGGCCCGAAGTTCGACCTTTTACACCGCTACCTTCATGGTGATTTCTTCTTTGGATGTCCACGAACCTTTGCTCCATGACCTCTCTCATTACGATCCTCTACGGAGGTTGGTGAGGATCATGCTCCCTTGGTGTGGCTTGTTTCCCATATATCCACGACTTCTCGGCGAGGGTCGGGTGTTGTTCTCCTCGGGTAACAAGGTTTGGGTTTGCTTCGGGCACATCGTGTCTCACAGGGTGTCATATTTGCACAGTGAGTTGTTCCAACTCTTTTGACAGTGTTGGTTGGTGTGCGGATGCCCTCCACCTCGTCAGTGTTGGCACCTGCTGTCTGTAGCGCCTCCGGGAGTCTGCGTCACGTCGCTACATTTGGTCTTGCATCCTTGGAGGATTGGCATTGCTCACCTTGTGTTCGAGTTGATACCATCAATCACTTTGAGAGGTCGACTTTATTTAGTAAAGGCTTTGTCGTTCCTATGAGCGGCCTTCGCCGATGATGTTTTTCAGCGGCCCCGGGCTAGGCGTGTTGGATTTGTTGGGCCGTCTGCGGCTGCGGGCGTTGGACTCCTCTGTAAAGCAAAAAAGAAACAAAAGGATCGCGAGGGTCGCCCGTTGCGCTCAATGCTTAAGTCAGTTCTTTAGGGAAAGAGAAGATCAGCCTTAGAATGAAGTTTTTTTTTGTGCATAAGTACGCATACCTTTCACTTATGGGGTGGCTTGGTGGCCCCATAATGGATGATCACGACAGTTTCCTAATTGGATTATGATACTAAATAGTATGTTTCCTAGTTGGATGATGACACTAAATAGTATGTTTCCTAGTTGGAGGATGATACAATATTCCTCTCACTGGGTAGAAGATTTTCTTTCCTTATCGTAAACCGATTAATAAGGATAATTAAGGGGTGATAATTGGGAAATATCTTACTTTCCTGATTGGTGGAGATTAGGTGTTTTCCCTGTCTGATTCCTTTGGTGACGGCTTTTAAAGGCGAGTTGGGCCCTCGTTTTAGGCACGCCTTTGAGGATACCATTAAGGGTCTGTGCTGATGTGGAGCCTATTTTTAATCCGACGTTTGGGCTTGTGTCTTAGGCCTGCGCGCCCATTATTTCAAACCCCATCACCTTCCATATAGTAAACTGCCATTGTCACTTTTTCTTGTGCTGGTACTTCATGATATTCAAAATAATATGTCACACGATTTAGCCACTCTGTTGGATCGCCGCCGGCATACCTCGGGAACTCCAAACTATTCCTCCACATTTGCGGTGAGTGCTTTTAACTCCCACTTCATCCAGTGGAATGATACATCTCTTGGTCGATCATTCCAACAATCTCTACAACTCGATGAAATAAGCACCATGCCTTCTTGGATATCATTGACATTGGCCTCCACGGCCTCTCGAGTCTTCCCTTGTGGATTGCCATTTAGGATGAGACTCTTATACTAGATTCTGATAAACCCGCCAAAATGAAAATCAAAATAGCATAAGCAAGGCTCGAGACGAAAATCTCAGATAAGAAATAAACTAGCAACAAAAGAACCCAAAAGCAAGAAAACCGGAAAAATCAATGTTCACCGAATGTCCTTCCCATCTACACTTCCCATATATATAAATGGCAGCAACCATTTCGCACCCATATGGTAGTGCTCAATGTACTCATACCCACCTCCATAGCCACGTTAACACATAAACATGCATGTTTTTCCACATCTTCAACATGCAACGTGCATAACCAACTTCCCACGTCTTCAGTTATTCTTCTAGTTCAGATTCTGGTTGTTCCAGCAACTCGACAACATTGTTGGCAGCTGATCAAACTCCACCATATTGAGATATTTGGGGTTGGGTTTTGGTGCCATGAATCCATCTTTCATGTAGGGACCTAGGTGGTGTCTCCTTCTCATCAACACGTTGAGACCTACGTGGTGCCATAGGTCTTCTCATCATTTTGAGGTAATTAATCTTGAAATTCAACTGGAGTCCAAGAGCCGAAATCAGGATGAGCCAGCTTCACGTCAATGTTATTAGTTTTTACTGGTCAGAGGAGATCTGGGGGCAAGGTGCATTCATGGAGAACCGGAACCCAGACACAGCTCCAAGGCGAAACTTGATCCACAATCCCAAATCTGCCGCTAGAATTCAAAATCCGGCGGAGCCGACGCCACCTGATTGAAGCAGTTTATTCAAGCCCCACCCGATAGGTCCTAGACATCACGCAGTCCACCGGAGAATGGACTGTTCTTGGCCGAGGGAGGCCGCCGTCTTCGAAAATACGCTCTCCCAATCCTCCATTCCAAGATCACATTTTTTGCACCAAGATCTACAGGAGCGGAGTGGAGTGGGATTCAACTCCAACATCGGAGCTGGTGGTGTCCGGTTGCGCCTGAGGCCATCTCTGAGAAGGGTTTCCAGAAACCGCCGCCACATCAGCCGTATCTGAACCACCACCACCAAAAGACGACAGTGTTAATGTGGATTGGCTTTCAGCAGATTGGCTTTCAATTAGTTGACAAAAAGGCCATATTAGGAACATTACGTGTCTCCCACACGTGTAACACTAATTAGAAAATATTTTCAAATTGAGTTAACCTGATTTCTTTTCCTTTATAAAATCTTTTTAAATAGAATCAAATTCATATACCGTAATATAATTTTTCCTTTGAAAGTTTATTATTTTATAATTTATTTTTTATAATATATAAAATATATATTTATGATTTTATCGATCGACTAATGAATTATAAATGATAATTTTTACGATTAAATGATGAGTTTAGTTTTAAAACATTGATTGAACTTATCAAAAGAATATTTCACATAGTTCTTATCAATGGCAATTAATTGATATTTTTCATCAAAATATCCATATTTCACTATATATTTTGAAAGATGAAAAATGTTAATAATGGATATAACCATTCAAATCGGTATTTTAACCCACTTGCTTCAAATGGGCCGATTGGTTGAAGCATTGGTTTAATTACATCCTTGTTTAGTGCATAACTCCAAAGCGAATCATACATAAATAAAATATTAGATGAAAAAAAAAAAAAAAGAACTTGCAGGAGCTTCTTAATTACTTAGTTTGATATTTCCTCTTTGCCTATTGAATAAATATAAAAGAATAAAACTTCCAATATTCATACTTTGGAAAGAAACAGACATCGTTTTTTTTTTTTTTAAATATTAATTCCTTTTGTTGTGCTAATGCACCAAAATAATACAACAAATATAATAACTAAAGCGGAAGAAAGAAACATACAGAATTTGCGAGGTTTGATATAAAAGCCACACATCATGAAACGCTAAGCGAACACTTGAATATTGAATTCGAGTCCTTAAAACGGTTTTCCACTAATAAAAGGAATTACAAACTTGACTACAAATCAATTTCTTAAGAAATTGAGCTAAAAGTAAATATCAAAAACAATTGAAGCGTCGCATAAATACCCTAAAGAAGATGGGGAGGATGTATGAATACTACCAGCATCAAATGCCCTTTTTATAGGCTAGGAAGTGGAAGCAAATCAATTTTACTTGGAGTGTGGGATTACATAATGAGATAAAATATAACAAATCTCACCTTGACAAATATGCCAATCCGTCTAAAACTTCTCTTGCTTGAAGGCTGCCAGCGCCTCCAAATGCGCTCAACGACGTAATCAAACCGCCCAATGTTGATAAAGTTGAGCAATGATTGAACTTAATCGTCTTCTGCCGTCAACATATCTGGGATTCTCAGTGGTCTCAATCTTCGAAGTAAGATTTGTCATTCACTAATAATCTTACGCATAAACTATGCTTGAACATCAATATCGCTATACGAACATAAAACACTAGATTTTATTATTATATATTTTGATTTTCATAATAAATAAGATTTATATGACCAACCCCCAATTCATCTAATGATCCTCCCTAACCCAAATGACCTTATGACCAACCCCCAATTCATCATTGATCCTCTTAACCAAATAAATCTCTCCTTCTGACCTTGGGCGATGCATGTACTTGGCCGGTCGTGAACAAAGCAACTCTAGTAGACTTCCGACTTAACGGTGCTCTTGAAAAAGTAAACACATAGCGGATTTGTAGTATCGTTTATTCAAGTCCCATAGCACAATCTGAATCAACAAAGCCAATAACATACGATCATATGCATCATTGATGAGTCTTAAACCCATCTATTTTAAATATATTTTTCTAGTATGTTTTACTTGATTTCGAATCTATTTTCTGCCAAATTAAGGAATATTCACCAACTTTGTGTTTTCGCAGTGGAGTGAAAAAGAAGAGAGAAAACAAGTAGAAAGCAAAAAATGGAAAATCACATTAGTCTGTCGCGACATAGTTTTTGTATGTCGCGACACAATTTAAAAACAAGCCAAAGAGAACTATATATCGTAGCCAACAACTATATGTAAGTAACAAAGTCTAGGCTAAACTTAGAATAAATAAGATCTTTATTTAAACAAAGAGTTCTATGTTGCGACATTGCTAAAGGAGAATGAAAAGAAGATTGTCGCGACAATCCTTAACTCTGTCGTGACAATGATCAAGGCAAATAGCAAAGGAGCTGTGTCGCGACAATATTTCCTTTGTTGCAACATAAAAGGCTGAAGACTAACGAGGATGAAGCTACATCGCGACAAAACCGGCTCTTTCGCGACAAAAAATGTCAAGAATATAACACAATTCAACTAAGACAAATACATTTTTTTATATTGCATTAAGTCTCCTTAGACATAAAGTTCCCGAGAAATGTTAGTTGGTCCCGAATGGTGTCAAAATACCAATCTCCTTAGACAAAACTTCCATAGATATTCTAGATAATGGAACTTCTCTTAAACGGATTTCAATTGTCAAAAGTTCAAGGAAAAATTTCTGATGTGGAAGATCGGGCTACGCCGCAACCACAAAGCATACTTATAACTTCAAAAGAACCTAAAGTTTTGATACCACTTGTTGTACCAATGCACCCAAATAATGCAACAAATAAAATAGATTAAAAGGCGAGAGAAGAAAAGAAGAACACACAAACTTAATGAGGTTTGGTATAAATACCAACGATCTTCGGACCTGTGAACAACTTCCACTAATAAAGAGAATTACCGACTTAGGGTCACAAGTCAATTTCCTAAGAAGTTAGGAACTAAAAAAATAAATACCCAAGCAGGTCAGACAATACTATAAAGTACCTAAAGAAGATAGAGGAAGAGGTGTAAATATGACAAAATATCAAATGCCTTTATAGGCTAGGAGGTGGAAACAAATCCATTTTAATCGATGTGGGATTGCATAATGGAGACAAAATATAACACCTTTTTCATGGCTATATGATGCTTATGAGTAAGAAAAATAGATCCTTGTTAGTAAGAAAACTAGATAGAATTCAATCTGGCTATATGAAGATGATTATTAGTTGGTTATTGACGATTTTTCCTTTTACAGTTCCCTTCTCAACATGGATGACAACAACATAGATTTTATAAGGATTTTTGGTATAAGTACGATAGATTAAAAATACAACACTTTGAAAACATTTTGAAATTACTGTAGTTTTTGCTAACTAGGGAGAATTTCAAAATTATCGTTAAAATTTAAAAACTTTAAAAACCATATAAGGAAAATTGTATTTTTAAAAGGCGATTATGGTTTATTGTAAAAAAAATATAAGTCCTCTTTATGATGTCTAAGGAAATTTGTTTTTTTTTTTTTTAAATACAATTTCTAAGTTCCAAATCGTTTTTCAAAAGAACAGTTCTAGTTTTCTAAATGTTAAAGTTGCCCAATTTCTTCTCAAATTGATATGAGAATGGACCGTGATGGATGATATATAGAGTTTTGTAAGTTATGTTATCGGTTTGTTGTATTTTAGAGGCTGTAGATTATACTTTGATGAGTAAGGGATAGATCTTGTTCAAGATTCTATAGCTATTTAGAATTGCATATGATATAATTAGTGTTAGAATGAAGGATTTTAGGTTTAGGAATGTTTGGGTTTGGTTTGATGCAAAGCCACCTTGCATTGAGCTAGTTTGCAGTTTTAAAGTTTTCCAATTTAAATTAGGGTTTTACATGAATTTAGGGTTTCTCTAAGTTATGGATAATGGTATTTAGGGTTTATAGGATCAAACAAAGTATTTTGGATAGTTTTGAGAAGTATGGCTAGATTTGAGTTGAGGTTGAAGAATTGGTTATGGAGAGTGGTTAAGGTGATGGAATTGGTAGAATTGTAAAGGATAGGAACTTACTTCGCCACCAAAAGAATCCACCAAAAGGGAAAAGCCACAAACTTCGCTGCTCGAGGAATTCACTAATAAATAAGAGAAAAAGAAAGAACTCTTAAAGAGATTTGACAACTTTATTAAACTTAGTTGATGATGATAAAAAAGAGTAAAGCTGGAAGGGTTTATATATGCAATGCCACAACCTATTTTCATAATTATAATTGAAATATGACTTCTCATTATATTATTCTCTAATCCTAATTGAAATGAACCCAGTATATAGTCTAATAAAACATATTTAATTGGATACTAAATAAAACAACTCACACTTTGATAAGAAAAAACTAAAAACAACTATTTTACTACCTAGCTCAAGACTTTGACTCAATTTAGCTAAGACATAGAAAATAGATAAAAATATAAATTTGGTTTAGTCAAACTCTTCCTCAAGCCTTAACTAGGAATGGCAACGGGGTGGAGTTTGAGATCGACACCTATCCATTCCCATCCCACAATATCAAACTTGTTTCCCATGCACAACATCCCTAAGGGCAGAGATGGGGCGGGATAGTTCTTCCTATTCCTGTTTACAAATTACACATGAAATCCCATCCTCGACCCGTTTCAACTTGATTGTGGAATCCTGTAACGCTGAAACACCTCTATCCCCATTTGAGCGAACTCACCAGACATCAAACAAACCAAATCAACAAAGGCTCATCGAAAGCAAGACCTAAAACTAAAAAATAATTGTTGAAAGCAAGACAAGAATCGTAAAAATAATCGAGGGGATGAAGATGGAAAGCAGGAGCTATATCCAAAAAATAATTGAGGGGATGAAGATGGAAAGCAAGAGCTGAGGAATTTGTAAAGAAAGAAAAGAGAAGAAATAGAGGCTCACAGATCTAAAACATAATCAAGATTTGATATCCTATCCGCAAGATTTATAGGGCGTGATAGCCTGAAGATTGATGAGAAGAACTAGGAGACTTGTAGCGGGAAGGCACAAGATTGATGAGACCTTCATTAGTCCTCTTAGTTTTAATGTTAGATACGGTGATGGCCTCCTACTCTCACATGTGTTTCTTTATAAAGCATTGAAAGATGATGGGAAAGGGGAGAAGATGAAAAATGAACCATCTTTTGGCCTATGCAGCTACCAAAGGAATGAGCGTTGGAATTTGAAGATCAAAGAGCACACCTAGGGCCCGAAGATCGAAAACGACATAAAGCTTGAAGAACCATAGGGAACACTAGAAATAGAAGTCGTTGTAAAGGGAAATACAAGCAACATAAAATGAATATTTATATACAAAGGTTACTTTGGTAATTCTAATAGCGAAGGCGGCGAGGGAGGATCAATACAAATCTGATCTGACTCGGGTTTAAAAAAATAATCCCAAGCGGGTTGCAGAGCTCAATTAATATTAACCTATACACATCCCAATAAGGGCGGGCGAGCGGGTGCAGGCTTAGTGAATCTTTCCATCTAGCCTTAACGTCCTTAGCTCTTTTAAGGCCTAATTATTACGTAAATCCTAACAAAGCCATTTATTTGGTGTCTTCAAGGTTTGCCTCCAGTCAGAGTTTACATAATTAAGGTTGAATTCCCATTGTTTGTTGTAAAAGCTTCTACATCAATCCCCCATAGTTAGGAGAAAAAGGCTTGCCTTCAAGTATTTACCGTGATAAAGCTTTAAATCCTTGACATTGAATATAGGTGAGATATTACAGTCACTGAGGAGCTCAAACTTGTAAGCATTCTCTCAAATTTTCTCAACTATCTTGAAAGGACCATCTACCATTGCCTTGAGCTTTCCTAACTTCCAAGGCAAAAATCTATCATTGCCGAAGATGTACTGAAACTAAGTCATCAACTTCAAATTATTAACTCTCACGCTGTTACGCGACCACATACCTTGTGTTTTGCCTCTCAATCTTCAGGATTAACCTCATGCGGCATTGATTTCTTCGACTCTAAACTTCATGATCTTTCTCCGTCATTTCTTCACCATCTCAAGTCCTAACACTACCTTAATTTACATGGGGAAGTTAATAGGGGCCAGGACTGGTATAGGCTTGCCCTAGGAATTTGGAAAAAAGATTTGTACTAGGATTTGAAGTCATATATTGTTTTTTTGAATATACTATAGTTTCAAGGTAGCAAACTGCCCATATTGGGACTTCAACCTGGGACCCTCTCTGAAGCGTTTCGTGGGCATGCCAAGGCAGCGGAAAAAAAAAAAAAAAAAAAAAAACTCCTAATGAAAACCGTCGAGAAGGGGACCCGCGTAGCATCGAATCCGAGTTACGACGTAAGTGTAGGGGATTACCTTGTGTGTCACATTCGAAGCTCAAGCTGAGTGGTGGAACCGGCTTTAGACCGAGTGGGCAAGTCTAGGTTGGCCTCCTAGCAGTATCCGCGCGAAGAGTAGAGCCAACAACCTCCAAGGCAATAGTTTCGGAAAGGTCTAGTCTTGCTTGAGTCACGATCCAGAAAGAATGAGCCAAAAACCACAGGAGTCTCGCTCAAACTCTAAAACACCTTCTTGGAGATGAGAGAACAAGATGCATTTTCCTCTCATGAACTCTTCAAAAGGGACTCAAGAGTCATCATCATCTAGGGTTTCATAACATTCCTTTTATAGGAAAACCCCATCCTATGAAATGACTTAAACGCCCTCACTTTAAGTGATGATAGGCTACATGCATCCCTATCCGTTATGGCGTGTTCGTACATGGCCTTAAGCCAAGGAACAAGCCCAAGCTTGTCATCTTTCTAAGTGAGGGCTTTTGAACCTAGAATTCCACTAATCCTGTGACATTCCATTCTCAAGAATTAACTCCCTCGAATTTGGATCACATCCAAATCCGTTTCATATAAGCTCCACACACTTCTAAGTGTGTGACCCATTAGGTTCCGATTATGTTGGCCGCTTGATTCAACTATTGAATTAAGAAAGCCAAGATTGGTATCTAGCAACACATCATGACCCCCAATTGACTGAAGAGTCAATGGTTTGACTGCATACCCTTCCCATAGACAAATACCGTGAAATTCGTCCTTTCACCAATCTATACCCTACTTGGTTCAGAGCATGGCCACTGTGTAGCTCCCACTATACTGACTATGCCACACCTAGCCCAAAAGTGATGTGATCTTGTCATAGTTCATCCTCATCAGTTATGCCTAAGACACTCTTCACTTGGCATTTCCCACTATGGCGGAGATTCTCAGTAATGATTCCGGCCAAAGAGGCCTTCGTATACCTTCCCTGCATTGGGAGTGGTAGAATCATTTGTTGGTAACTCAATTACCTTGAATACACTCAAACTATTTTAATCCTCATCAAAGAGAGACCTCTAGAGCAGCATGGTTAGAGGTCAAAATTACAAAATCAACATCAAAATATCCTTAAGCACCTCGGAGTCTAAAGATATTTGCATCATTGCTATGATGAAACTGATCATCTATTTGAAATAGATGATCCTATATGATTGTCTCATGATAGGTCTCTGAGTATACTTAGCTACTCTTAGGAATCATCCACATGTCAACTCAGTCAACTCCTTATTCACAGTTTATAGATCTAATGGCAGTCAATCAAGGAGTATGACATGTGCTAATTACGTCGGATCAACAATGTGGATCTTGCGATTCTATGACTAAGGATAATTTAGACACTAACATAATTGCACATGAAAGGAATCTTATTATTATGATCTCATCATCATTTCCTTCATGCTATGGGGCACCCTCGAGCCCGGTCTGACCCGGTTGGCGGATCCAAACCGAAACCCGGGGACGCCCGGTTAATTCTTTTTATTTACATTTTATTAAGTCTTTTTTTTCAAAAGTGTCGAGACCCGAATCCCCGGCCCGACCAGAATGGCGGATCCGAACCGGAGCCCGGTTTACTTTGACATTTTCAATTATCTTCTCAAATCATTTTGTTTATGTTATTTCGTTTAGGGTTTTCAATTACGCTAAAGCATTTTCAAATGGTAGGCCCCTAAACATTTACTCTTCTCTGATCGTTTACAAAATAAAGCGTATCTTACCTTTACAAATGATATACAAAACATTAGTTCGAGTTAAACTCTTTGTTCTGAAATATCAATGTTCAAAGATGAAGTGAATGCATATCTTGAGCATCCTCACAATTCTTTCTTTATGACTCTGTTTCCTCGACCCAGGTCATTTTTCAATCACTATCAATCACTCGATCACATAACGCATTGATAAAAGCAATCGCTAAGCATTTTCCATGTAGTGGTTCCTATACAATTCCATTCTTATTTCGATTTAAATTAGCTTATGCAGATTTGCTAAACAAAACTTTCAAATCGTTTTGGATGATTAATGTCAATACAATACATATACTATTTCATGTACAGTCATTTATGGTTCATCGATCATCCCAAATATACACTTTCATATGCAATAATTCATTTATAACCAATTCATGCATTTCACAATGCTCTTTTCATTTCAATTTGCAATCATGCTTTTCAATATCAATATGTCAACAATCTCAAATCAATTCAGTTCTGCCCTTAACGAATTTAACCTATGTTTTCAGTATTCAGGATATCGGAATCACCGGCACGGTCCAACTAGGCTAGAGGCCGGTATAAAAACATTTGTTTTATAACGCAGTATAGTCTCGCTGGGCTGTTGACTGGTTATTAAAAATCAATTTTGTGAACACTACCGATACGGTCCCGCTGGGCTATGGATCGGAGTGACACATCAATACATTTGTTCGCAGTACTGCTAATTTGACCCATATTGGTATACCAATCTATCCTTAATGTGAATTAAACGGTTAACATTCTATTAAGGGCGTTCAAATCCTTTATATCAAAATACAGTACATTTGTATAAACAATTCATTTTCAATAATGATGTAATTTTCATATGCAAACATTTCACAATCATTTGCCTCAAATCAATTAAAGCAAATCAATATGCTTTTCTTATGCATTTAGAACAAACATTTTCAAATATTGAAACAAGAATAGGAGAAGATAGAACAAACATTTCAAATTTGAAAGCTTGAGAATAAGAAAAGGTAGAACAGTAATCTTCTCTTTCTTTTTGCCTTGTCTTCAATCTTGATCCTAGATTTAGGTGATCCTCTTTGGTCCCTTAAAATCTGAATCTTCTTTACGAAGATGCTTGATCAGTTTAGAAGCAATGAATGGAAGAAATTACACCAAAATCACTTCCTTCTTCCACAACCCTAGCTTTTCCTCTCCCTCACTCTCAAAACGTTTTTGGCACAATGGCCATTCTATGACCAATATGGCCTAATATCACTCATTTCTCCTAAGGCCATGTTTGGCACTTCATTAAATCCCATTTTCCATTTTTGGCATTTTAACTCTTTATTTCACTTTCATTATCATTTAATTCACTTGGTACTTAAGCTCATTCTCATTAGACCCTTAGGTCCTCATTTACAAATTTCCAAATTTTCATTTTTCACTTAGGTTTATTTCCGGGTTCAATCAATTTCTCATTTTAACATATAATATTTAATCATATGCTCACATTTTCATTTCACAATTCACAATTTAACAATTTACTCGATTTAAGAAACTGATTTGGCTGATTTATTCCGGAATATATAATAAAAATTATAATAAAAATTCTAGGGTATTTTGGGGGCGTTACATGATATGTTATGTATCATGGACTTCATTAATTCAATTAAAGAACTATATCAATTCAACGTATGAATATCAAATTAACGAGCCTTTCATATTAAATAATATGTTGTGCGTACAATAAGTGCTAATGGTGATTGTCTTTAAAGCACTTCTCTATCACCCTCCCTATGCCCTTTTACTTGTTTTAACGATGAATACTCTAGTAATTTGTGCTTTGATTTGCCCCCTGGAATTAATTTAGGCTATGCTTGGTTTTCTAGAAAATGTTAAAAAGAAAATGAAAAGAAAGAAAGAAAATACGGAAAAAAGAAGGAAAATAAAAATAAGTTAAATCTCATAAGTATTTTTGCCACTTGAAACAAAATTTATTATTTTAATTAATTAATAGAAAAGATTAAATAATTTAAAAATTGGTAGGATTTTAAATAATTTTATTTATATTTGATTTCTTTATAGCTATATTTTGATTCTTACAGAGTGAAGGAAAATCAAAAGGATAGAAAATAGAAAGAAAAAGTAGAAGAAAAAAATGAAGGAACATAAAAATATAATTAAATTCCATATAATATTTTTGTTGCTACCCTCAAATCAATTTTATTTGTTTAACCTCATCAATATAAAAATTAAATAATTTTAAAATGCCCAAATTTTATTAATTTTATTTATATTTGATTTTCTTTAGATTTTTATGACGATCAAACAGAAAATTATTTTTCTTAGCATTTTTACATCCTTGGTATTTTACAGTACCAAACACAACCTAAATTTTTATTAGACAACTAAATACTTAAATTTATTTTCCTTAGCACATCTTTTTTTCTTTCATTAGTATTTTTTGGAAACCAATCATAACCTTAGTGTTTTTGCACCTCCCCTCCCTCAACTTATTTTCTAGGTCTTCCACTAGAAGTCAACAAAACATGTTTTCTACTCAAGGCATCCACATTATTAACACCAACTTTGATTTCCTTCTTCAACTCAAATTTTGAAAAAAAAAAAAAAAAGAACTTTTCTTCTCACGTTTGAATTCTAAATCCATCATCGGTTTCAAAGGTGCCGAGATAATTTATAGTCATCATTGTAGAATGTGTATGTGTTCTTGAAACCATCATAAATCACCTTTCTATCATATTTCTAGGGCCTCCCCAAACAACAAGTGGCAAACATCCATTGAAACAACATCACACCATATCTCATCCTTGACTTTTCCAATTATATGAGACAAGACATCATGTTTTATGCCGATATCCTCCCCTTTTGAATCCCACAAACATTAAAGGTTTTGGATGGAATCATCTTCAAATCAATTTCACCATCTCCATGAACATAATTTTCAAAAATCCTACTATCAATAATCACTAAGCAAAATTTTCCCTCAGATGTGCATCTTATATGAAAAACATTGGACTAGAACCAATCCTCTTCACCAGCAACCACTCCAATTTTAAGACTCCTTTGAGTTACTATGGAACTCCCATGGTCAAGCATGTGAGCTCATCCTCATCTTCGTAGAAGTTAGACATAGCAAATCCTTACAATAACTACCTCCTTATCGTAAATTGTATTGCTATACTTGTTTAGAGTCTTAACGCTGAGTAAGTTTTATCACGTCTTAAAAAGTATGATATAACTACTGGAATAAATAACTCTAGTAATTTCAAATTTTAAACTAAGCGAGTAGCGGGCTATGGATTATTTCTCGGTCTCTTGCAAGGCTCCCTTAATCATCAAGTTCTCAAACTCAACTGAATGCTCCTCTATACTCAGATCTTGTTGCTTAAAGTTATGAATTTAAGGTATATTTCTTGGCGATAGTTAACGGGAAGGTACTCATTTTTAGTTATTTTTTCATCTTTTCCAGTCTTTAATATTCTTTTTACTATTTCTTTTACACCGAATCTCTTTAAAATTTTCCCACAAAAAAAAAAACTACATTCTTTCGCATTAAGATAGCCCTGAGCTTCACGCTTTTTGCCCCGAGGAGGAGGGTGGTGTCATAATACTCAAAACATGTTCCATTGTATTAAGCCAATCCAAGAAGTTATCAACATGCATTGTTCCTTCAACCACTGGAATATCAAGCTTTGGATTGGACACTTGAGCCTCATCATAATTCTTTGCTCCTCTCATTATAATCATCATCTTGGTAGCGACTATCATACCTCCTTTGCAAATTATAGTTTGTGCATGCTTATCTTTTGTCTTCTTGCTCTTCAAGAAACCTCAAAGTTGAATAGGTCACAAAGTCTCTTCATCTGAATCATCTTGTTCCTCCTTATTCTCATTTTCATATACATCTTCCATCAAGTTCTCCATAGCCATAGTATTTTTATAAAGTCTCAAATGGTATTGTAGATGTTGAATAAGAATCACAAGATCAACAATACGTTTTTGCTCTATGATTTGCGAACTACTTGATCCATGAATAGAACTCTTGCTTTTATCACCAAGAAGGCCTTTAAGCTTCTGACTACCCATCAAACCATGAACTCTAATACCAATTTGATGCCCTATCTATTTAAACGTTGAATGTTATGTCACATGAACTAGGCATGATGGGCAGGTTTCAAAGATTCTAGGTTGATATAAATCGAATAATGATATAATTAAGGGTTAGAATGAAGGATTTTAGGTTTATTTGATGTAAAGTAACATTATTTTGAGGTAGTTTTACGGTTTTAAAAGTAGTCTAAAATTAAATTAGGGTTTTGCACGAACTTAGGGTTTCTGCAAGTTAAGGATGATGGTATTTAGGGTTAGGATGGAACTAGATTTAGGATGGATTTGACTTGAGGTCAAAAAATTGGTTATAGAATTAAAGTTAAGATAATGGAATTGGAAGTGGTGTAAGGGATAGGAGCTTACTTTGCCACCACAGGAATCCACGAGAAAGAGCCACAACTCACCACTTAATGGAATCCTGATAGAAATGAAGTCATGAATTTACCACTCAAGGAAATCACCTAGAGATAAGAAGACAAGAAATAACTCTTAAAGATTTAAAAACTTTATTAAACTTCAATTGCTGATAATAAAAGAAGTCTGTTTGGAAAGTTTATATGACCCGTACCCCCGATCCCTTATTTTCCTAATTCAAAATGAAATAGGACTCCTCTAATTATATTGTTCTCCTAATCCTAATTGAAGTCAGACCCTTAATCTTAATAAAACATCTTGCTGGATATTAAATAAAACAATTCCTGCTTTGATTAGGAAACTAAAAGCATAACTCTTTACTAACCCACTTAAGACTCGACTCAAACTAAGACTTAAGAAATACATAAAAAATTGAATTCAACTTAGTCAAATTCGTTCTCTAGCTTTGACCATGTCCTTGACTCTTTTAAGGCCTAATTGAAGTCAACAACCCCATTTATTTGGTGTCTTCAAGGTTTCATAATCTCAGGAATTCGGATTTTTCACAATAAAGACTGAATTCACAATATTTGTTGTAGAAGCTCTTGCATTACAAATCGTCTTTTCAAAAAACACTTTCAGTCCCCCAATTTCTATGAGTTTTTCCCAAATCATCTTTCTAGATGATTTCTCCGAGCCTTCTTTTTCCATGTCGTCTATCTAAAAGATGATTTATAAGTCTTTTTCCCCCCATAAAATTGTCTTTCCTTAAAATGATTTTGATTTTTCTCCATTTATGTCAAATTTGATTTTTTTTTCCCTTTTATTCTTTCCTCCGTGAAATTCTCTTTGTAAAATAAGTTTTCTACTTTTTATTTTTTAGGCAAATTTTCTTTTCAAAGATGATTTTCTTTTTTCCTTTATTTTAAATCTCTACAACGGCGTTATTATTTTTATTACAAAATTCTTTTTTTTTTTAATTGTCTGCAATGTATTTTTTATTTTTTATATAAAAAATGTCACTAATATTATAATTTGATAGTAAAATTATTATATCACAATTTATTAATAAAATTATTCTATGTATGTTGATTGTAATATGAATTGATTTCATGTTTGTTATCATTCGTATATTATTTACAATTATAATAATATTATAAATTTTGATGATCTTTTTAATCGGGCCCAGAATTTGGAGCGTGTGAAATTCATTTGAAATTTGGACCGGTTCTTAAATTTGGGATGCGAGGCTCTTGGATTATGCAATTTGAGTAGGATCGCTGCTTGTTGATCTGCGGGCCAGATGAAATCGCCTGCGCAAAAATCGAGGAAAAGGGGTCGCCCCGAGGGCTTTGCGTGCCATCCGTCTGGTCAGTTCTTGACCAGGAGAAAGAATCTTTCTTGGGTGAATGTGTTGCATATGGTGGCACGTCTAAGAGTGCGTCCCTTTCACCGATGGGGTGGTCATGTATTTATAGTGTATATTATTCCCCGATTTGAGGGTAGTGAGATTTTTCCCGTTAGTTGGATATTTATTGCCTTTATCGGATTTTAGAAAGAGATATTGAAGGAATAGTTTATTGAGAATTATCCTACTTCCTTTTAGTGAGATTTGATTGGATTTGCAGGATAATATATTATTGAAATTATCTGTTCCCTTATTAGTGAGATTTTATTGGATTCAAGTTAATATATTAGTAGGAATTATCTTGTTTATATTGGTGAGATTTGATCGATTTGCGGGATGTGGCGGCCGAGTGCTCAGTATCATCGGCATAGGGGTGAGGTGGAGTGGGCTTCGTTTTGGGCGGCGTTGAGGGGCTTGGGTGTTTATAGAGCCTACTCCTTTGAGACCTAGTGGTAGTGCAGCATATTTTTAGCCACATTAGATTTTAATTATATTTATTATTTTATATTGATTTATATATATTCTTATCTTTATCTTAATTTTTTTAATGATATATCGTTTCATTACTAATTTAAAATTAAAATATAAATATCTACACAATCATATAATACTTTTAAATATATTTTAATTTATTTTATTTATAAAATTAATATATAAAATAATTATAGTTATTATAATATATTACCAATGTTTTAAAAACCAAATTAAACCACCCGGTCCAACCGGTTTGATAGTGACCCGATGACATTTCTAGTTCGATCAGCTCCTTCAAACAGCTTTTGGATTGAACCATTCAAACTGGCTATTCCCAATGAATCGAACAGTTCACACTCCCACCTTTTTGATGTCAAATGATCCAAACTTGGAGCCCGCAACCGTCTTTAAATAGAACCCCTTCAAATAGAACCCAAGGAAGAGCTAAAACAAATTTACCATGTACTCTTATTGCCAGCCCAATGAATCCCTTCATATTGTATGTAGGAAACAGTGAGAGGAGTCTTGATTATAAGGAGACTATGGTTCTTATTCGCAGCCTATGGAATTGCTATTTTTAGGGTTAAAAGGGTATTTTTACCCCTCAACTATGGTCCAATTGTCAACTTGGGCCCTTAAATATTTTTTTTGGTCATTTTTACCTTTATACTGTTTAAAACAGATCATTTTTGTCATTCTCTTACAACAGCTAACAGGGGATGACCCTTTATTTAAAAAAAAAAATTATAAATCACACGGACACATAAAAGTGACATGCAGTAAAAATATAATTAAGGACATTGGTATTTGATTTCTAAAAAATATTTAAAATTTTAAAGAATATTTTTTAATATTTTGTTCCACAAAGAAAAAAAATAAAATAAAATAAAATTTTATTCAACAATTTATATGTTTTTCAATTATTTAATACTTATACAAAATTACAAATAAATAAATAAAATGAATTAAAAGAAGTGTTATTTAATACTTATACAAATAAATAAATAAAATGACTTAAAAAGTGTCTATAAATAAAATATTGAGCTTAATTATGTTTTAAATTTATTATATTTTTTGTATTTTATATTTTATTTCTCTCCATAAACACCAATTTCAGCAAACAACTTTCCTTTTCACGATAATTCCTCATATCTTTCTTTTTTCGGTTAGACAAATGAGTGTCTTGGCCGTCTGCTTACTGGAAGATACGGCACAAATTATCTGTCTGCTGGCTGTCGTCGCCATAGTGGGAGGGATCACAAGGCGGAGTAAACTACACTCATATGCATTCACGTTCTTGGAATTCAGGAATCGAGACCTAAATTAAGCTAAAAGGGCTGAACCATATCATCTACATATTTGATGATGTTTTCATATCTTTTTTAGGTCACTATGTTTATTTAAAAAATAAAATAAAATCATGTTTTGCTTTCCAATGAAAAATCAAATCATATATATATATATATATATATATATATATATATATATATATATATATATATATATATATATATATATATATATATATATATATATGACTTTGGAGTGCACATCAATTCTATAAAATATGATTCAAAGTATGATTCTATTGTAATTAAAATTTCCTAGTATTTAAATAAAATTTCAATGGAAAATGAGTGAAATTATATAAATTTCAATATATAATTAGAATTTTGAAAATAAATGTGTTTTCAAAAGAAACTATAGTCTATAAGATGAATGTATTGGAAGGCGAGGCCAGTATGCGAAGTACGTTGTGCCTTGAGCGAGCGTGCCTTGCAAAACTATGGTCAAAATATAAAATATTTTTTTATTTTTTGATGATTTTAAGTTTTTTTTTTTTTTGGAATGAGTTTTTTAAAAATTATTTTAATTTATATTATATTTTAATTTGTATTATTTTTAATTTTAAATATTTTATTGTAAAAATATTAAAAATATAAACATTTTTAATTGAAAATATAAACTTATTTAGAAATTGTTGAAATAAGAATAATGAAGTTCTAAGATCTGATAAATTATCGTGATTTAATAAAAATAAATTATTAATATAATTTATGAAAATGTTAACCTCAATATGTTATCACCGTAAATTTGTAATAAAATTTTAAAAATTCAAATTCAAATAGAATAACATAACCCCTATTCTCTCTGGAAACCCTAATTGCCTCCCCCTTTATCTTTTCTTTCATGTCCTTGATCATTAGAGAGAGGGAGTGATTTTTTTGCTATTATTGGCTTGAAATCACTAATTCCATCATTTTCTTCCTTAGATCTGGGTTTTTTTTTTCCCAACAAAGTGGTTTCTTCCACATCGATATGGATTTGCTGTTTTTCTGTTTTATGTGACTTGTTGCGGCGTGTTTTGTCGCTGATTTGTTGCAACATGTTTTGTCGCTGATTTGTTGCATCGGGTGTTATATCGTCAACTGATAAGGATATAGAAATGGGTCAAGCGTTTCAATCGCCTGACCCAGAGGCAATGGGTCCAGTGCCACAGCCGTGTCCCTCCCACGACCCGAATAGGGTGACTCATTGGGCCCAAAACATGGATTGAAGAGCGGGGAAGACCCATGCTCGACCGATTGACATGTCCTCCCGATATGAAGTAAATATTCTAAATATATCACTCCAATCAGTCCCACGCAATATAAAGGAAAGAAAAGCAATAAAGACCCATGAGTTGGACATTCTCAGTGATAAAGAGGAGGATTATTTCGAATAAACTCTTTTGACTAATCATCGCTAAGTCTAAGGCTAATTTATATGAGGGAAACCCCCGATGGGAAGGACTCCTCGTCATCGTCCGATGGATGAATATCCGTATTAAATACAAGCAGCTCCACCCAGAGTACTGCGTCAATGCTAGAGCGATCTAAGTATTCTCTCTTTTTCCTCTCGGAAAGAAGTCGACTTAAACGTCGGAGCGGCCAGTGAGCCTTCGCCGCCCTTCTTTTCATAGTTTCTTCTTGCGAGAGTGCAACATCGAGAACGCCCGATCGGTAGCATCCCTTCCCGGGCGGCGGCCTTGCGGCTGCGGACCATCGGAGATAAGAGTCCTCAGTCGAGAACCCAGACGATCCGCCGTCACTCGTTGACCCGCCGGCGGCCGATTGATTTCGGCGGCCCTACGCTCCGGCCCGATTAGTTTGAAAAACATCGCCCGGTTGGCGCCGTGCATGGGAGCGACTATTCTTACAAACATAGCGATTTCTCGATTCGCGATGGTATCAACTAGGAACTGGCGGGAACAAACAAATCGCAAGGATGCGAACCCCTTTGGGGAGATCTGAGACGGCCAGGCCGCGAGACGGCCGGCGGTCCCGGTACCTGGCGAAGTGGGGCGCTCGCCTCGTTAACCAGCGCTTAGTGAAGAGATAGAACAGCTCACCGGACAAATACGGTGCCGGGGCGACGGGACTGCGGAAGGTCACAGCGTTCCTCCGCGCCGAGGGCGGCACGGCTATGGCATTCCCGAAATGCAAAGACGGCGGAATCTAGTCGAAGCCGAAACCACGACCACAAACTAGCCCCGTGGGACGGTAAGCGATACACGGAAGGACGTGGCGAGACGCGGAACCACAACATCCCTACCGGGACACACGAGAGCGGACGTGGGAGCAAAAGATTCAGGGACCTCGACAGAGCTAAGCCATGTAAAGGGAGAGGTAGTTAGAGGCGCACCCAGACACCATGGATGCCTTGGTGCAGCAAAGCGGGAATCACTGCCTGAAGTGCTAAACTACCCGCTCCCGGCCAAATTCAGGATGCCTCAAGTGGAGTCGTTCGATGGCGTCAAAGATCCAGTAGATCATCTCGATACCTCTGAATCCGGATGGAGTTGCATGGGTATCGGACCTGGATTCGGTGCGGGGCATTCGCCGCCCCACCTTAAAGGCCCGGCTATGGCTGGTTCAAACGAGAATCCTCTTCAGCGATTTCCTCGTTCGGAGAATTATCAATCGCGTTCGTCTCCCTTCATCGGGCTAGGACATACGAGCCCAGAGCTACCATACCGGTGAGCATCAAGCGGGAAACACGGGAAATTTAAAGTCATATGTCTGGCTGGTTTAATCTTAAGTCCTTGAAGATAGATGTACTGTGAAAGTTCAGCATCTTACACGACCTTCATAGCGGGGTTGGGAGTCTGATCCAAAGACACGATGTTCTCTATCTCAAAGATCCTCTCAAGCTAACATGGCGAGAGGTTCGCGAAAGGTGAAAAATACATAGCGGAGAAGAGGCCCATGCATCCGAAAGGAAAGTTCTTCCGCTAGCAAAAAGACAGAAGCGGCGGGGGCTGGGTGAGCAAGGCGACCGGAGAAATTCTCAGGCGGGCGGGAGGCGATCTCTAAAAGACGAGGAAATCTTAGGGACCGCTGGGCCGCCGCGACCGAAAAGGCAGCGGCGTATTCGCCTCGGCCTTCACTCCCTTGACGGCATCGATGCTCGCAAGTTACGCATGAAATGCAACGAGCAATTCTAAGGTGGCAGCCACGGATGAAATCAAATCCCGCTACGAGAGATAACTCCAAAATCGCTGCCCAGGTTCCACAGGGACTATGGGCATCGCACGGTTCAAGCGTATCTGATTGAGAAGAGATAAAGTATCGATACGGTAGCGGATATCTCTGGCGTTTCATATCCTCGGGGAGACAGGCTGGGGCGGACCGGAACCCGGGAATGGGCCCGGCTCCGCCACCACCTCGTCGAGCCTTGACCACGCGCCGGCCCAGCCTGAGGAAATCCGTGATCGCCGGGAGGATTTCTTTGGAGGAGAATCTAGTTAGACTCGGAAGGCCCCACTTCTGCGATATAAGATCGTGGGCTTGGGAGTACGGTCGATATCTAAAATACCGTAGTCGACACCCGCTATCACATTCTACGATTCGGACTTGGAAGGGTGTCGACACCCCGCGATACTTGGTAATCAGCGCAATTTGTGGCAAATACAACGGTCCATCGGGTCTGGTAAACCGATGGGAGCTCGGCGGAACATTATTTTTGCATGACCCAGCCAGCCAAATAGGAATTGGAAGAAAAGCTAGAACGCATCGACACTCGTCTAGGGGTTCTCGGGAGAAAAGGTGTTGCCCGGGTCAGGATCGATCCAACTAGTGCCCCAACCTTGGGGAGCCCCCTTGCCCAGCAGCGACAACGTGAGGTTTCTCATGATGGGCGCTCATTCGGCTATAACATGTTCTTTGGCGAGACCCTCTCAGTGCGATAAAAGCCATCTACCACCGGTGTAATTAAATTCAACAACAAACGCTGGGATCTGTCGAGGGAAATCCAACAGTGTGGCACGAGAATGCTATACCGCCTCTATGAGCTGGGAAAATACGACATGAGTACGGGTGAGCCTGACATGCTGGGTGATGAAGTGTCTACTGGGCCCGAGCCTCTGAAGAGTTGGAGCCCGTAATCTGGATGACGACCCGAGCATCTTGCCTATCGGCCCAAATTGCGTATGGCCTCAAAGGCCCTCACCCAGCTCCTACACACAGTGGACATCTTCAAGATGGAAGCAGTCGACATGAGTGGCATCGACCACGGGGGTCATCACTCATAAGTCGAACACCAACCCATCTCACAAGTCATCAAGCAAAGTCACAGGTTTCGCATCAGAGAGACAAAAGGCCATCAACGAAGAGGTCGGCAGCTCCTCCAAGCGGCAATCGTGAGGTAGAATACCCTAATGGTCACGCTGTTCTCGCCAAGAAAGCAAATGGCAAATGGCGCTCCAGATTGGATTTCACCGATATAAACAAAGCATGCCCAAAGGACAAACTTCCACCCGCAGATCGACCTTGCCAGATGCGTATCGCAAATACGGAGCTCCCTTAGCTTCATGGATACAAGCCCGTTATAATCGCACGCACGACCCCAGCGACCGTGAGAAGACGTCATTCATCACAAGACAAGGGACCCATCACATTCTGTAATGCCGTCAGGGCTTAAGAATGCTGGGCAACCTACCGAGGTTAGTGAACCTGGGATGTTTGGTGCGTATAGGTACAAATAATGGAGGTATACATAGACGATACATGCCTGGTAAAATCCGCTACAAATTCGCCTCCATCGCTCACACCTCTCCAAACATTCCAGACCAAGGGATTATAACATGAAGTCGACCGGCAACAGCTTCTTCTACTGTCGGGCTGAAAATTTCGTTTGTAGTCAACCACAGGAATTGAAGCAAACTCCGATAAGATAAAAGTATCACTGACATGCTATCACCGTCCCGACGAAGTACACCTGGCAATAGGAGGGATCGCAGCCTAAGTCGATTCGTGTCCGTAAGTATGACAAGTGCCAACCTTCTTCCAAGTCTTGAAAAAGCCTCAATGACTATAAATGTGGAAGTAAGCGTTTGTAGCCTTGAAAACATACTGAGCTCGCCACCATTCTAGTAAGCCCTGAGAAGCGAGAAATCCATCGTATTTGGCAAAGATCGCATTTCAACTAGCGCAGCACTGCTTGGGGAGACATGAACTGCATGAAAGACCACTACATCGCAATGAGCCCTCGAGGAGCCGAGAGAGGTATCCAAAATGGAAAATTAATATTAGCCTGTGATCATGGCCGAGATTCGTCCTTATTTCCGTGCTCACACCATGGTCCCCGACCGAATACCCCATGAAGCAGACATGCTTCAGGTCTCAGGTCGATGAAACGGGCCATAGAGTCGAGTGAATTCGACATTCGTACAAAACCAAAAACAACCCATAAAGGATGCATTCTAGCCGATTCTCGTCAGCGGAGTTCGCCCCAAAGAGCTCGCCGAGCCCACTCCAATCAAGGGACTCCACTCCCCATATGGAAACTCTCCGTGACGGAGCCTCAAATGCACAAGGAAGCGAGCAGCTTAATCCCTCACCTCACTCGTGGTTGCATAGACATTGAGTATGCGCCAAGTCATTCCACGCCTCCAAATAACGAGGTCAGTACGAGGCCGTAATACAGTCTCCCCAACTCGCTCATTCATATTAGAGGTCGATCGGGCCAGAGGTTCATAATGACTCCCAACCTGTGCTCTACGTATCAAGACACATACGAGGCCAAAAGTGAGAAATGGCCCCTGTGATTTCGCAGTCCACATTTATTAAAAGTTTGTACCGGGCCTCGTATCCAAAGATGACGCCCTCAGACCCGAGAATCCCGCCGCCGACGCTGCAAATCGGCGACTACCAGAAGACATCGGGGGATCGACGCCCATCGAATACCTCGCAGAGCCCTCCGTTGACCCTTAAGGCATAATAGTCGCCACAACAGAGTCCGTACCAAACTGGATGGACCCTATTTGGGATTACATTAATGACTTTAATCTACTGCATTTAATTCCCAAGGAAGCCAAGAAGATAAGAGGAGATCCTCCGTAGTTTACTAATCACAAGGAAATTTCTACAACGCAGGATTCTTCACACCCTTCCTAAAATGTATCACAGAGAAGACACCGACATGTGCTAAGAGAAGCGCATGAAGGCATATGCAGAACCATACTGGGCTCTAACGCCGGGTCTAAAAATTTTAAGGCGGTGATACTATCGCCCACAATGCCTCAGTACGCAACCAACCTCGTCAAAAGATGCCCGCAGAACACGCTAAAAATATCACGCTCCCGCCAGAGCCTCGACATCAATCACCGTACCGCCCTTCCGTGCCAGTTGGGGTCGGGATACAGTGGCCCTTGCCCATGGGCAAAGGCCAATGTAAATTTATAAACGCGGGCGGTAGACTATTTTTACCAAGTGGGTCGAGGCCGAACCCTTAGCCACAATCACAGCGTAAGACACAATCCTCGTATGGCGAGCACTCCACATGCGTATTTAGTCCCAAGGGCCTTGATCTCTATAATCCAAACGCTCGACAACGTTAAAATTGTGGACTTTTGTGCCAAGCTCTAATTAAAAATTACTTATTCTTCGCCGCCACCTACGATCAAAATGGATAAGCCGGGTTACCATGAACCCCAAGACCGCCTTGAAACCAAGCCGGAAGAGTCAAGGGGAGTCGGGCCTAATACCCCAAGTACTATGGCCTATCTGACTAATACGTATCGCAACCCTAGAAACCTCCGTCTCTGCACCAAGGTACGTACAAAGAGCCTCGTCGGCTAGAGGTTCCCGTAATCGAGCCAGTCTCTAAGAATGCAAAACGATGAGTCTCTCGTTGTCCCTCGAACTTAGAGCCCCCGACGAGAAGCGTGAGCAAGTTCAACAATGCATGCAGGAATACCAAAGAAAGACCGCTAGGCACTACAACAAGCATAGAATGTGCCCGTGGTTGCCGCGGCCAGGATTCGGTCTCGAAAGCTACTACCCGCAAGGAAAATCCAAAGACATGGGAAGAGGCCCACCTGAGGGCTCCTTATATCAGATCTCGCCTGGGACGCAATTATGAGCTCCAAATGTAGGAAGGAAAAATTTACAAAAGATACATGGAACGAACATCTTAAGCGCTTTATCGTAGGGCCTCGCCCTCGCAAGAAGGCCCACGACCCCGGTGACAAGTATGAAAAATCGGTTGTTTATTTCCCGACGCCTCAAATAGCTCTGGGCATGTAAAAATAAATATATATACACAATGGAAATTTCTGTTAAATAAAAGTGCATCTTTGTTTCAAGTCATGGTCGATACAATCAATGGTGTCCTCGACACATCAGATAAAGCTACACGCATGCTAGCCTCCATGCACTCGCACAAGCAATACCCTAAAAAAAAAAAAAAAAAAAAAAAAAAAAAAAAGAGACAAGAAGGAGGAGAAGAGGAGAAAAAGATGGGGACAGAGAGAAGAGAAGAAGAAGGCATGAGAGGTAATGGGAGGTGAAGAAAAGAAGAGAGAGGTATAGCGTAAAAGAGAGGAAAGAAGAAAAGAATGAGGAGGAGGTGCAAGGGAGGCACCATCCCCACTCCTATGCATTCCCAGCCAAGAGCTGGGGGTGGAATACACCCCACATAAAGGAAACTAGGAAAACACAACTCCCACACGAGAAATTCAGAAAAGCATGTCCGCAGGCTAAAGAAACCCCAATCTAAGGCAACCGAACATCAAGATCCATCTTCGTAAACTTCATCCAAGATGGAAAGAAGAAATCTTCTGAAAGAGCGGTGAAGGCACAGAGGCAATGTAGAGCTCCTATTTATAGAAAAGCACCGGGCGCAAACACAACCGCTCCAAATTCCTCATCAATCGCATTAAATGCAAACACACCTTTTCAATAACTAAGGATACGCCGTAGTGATACGCGTAAACGTTTCCCCTCATAAAGCGCCTTCATACGGCAAGCCGCCTTCCACAAGATGATCCTCACACTAAACGCTCCTTCACACCGCGGTCGCTCGCCCGCACGCCATGCGAACTCCACCGCTTCACTCCGACAGCCTACCTACTCCACACAAAGCCACGCGCCGCTTCGGGGAGTCGACCGCCCCAAAGTTACATCGCCATCGACCGCCTGAGCCACGCCGCCACTTCGACGAGCGCCACTCTACAGCCCGCAAAGTTACGCCGCCTCGGTCGACTCGCACGCAAGGCTACATCGCTACCGGGCCGCCGGTTCCACGCCGCTCACCCGACGAGCTCACCCACTCCGCACAGCCACGCCGCCAGAGTCGACTTCGTACCAGCCACATCGCCATCTCCCGGGCCGCCGGGAGAACACACACACTCGACGAGCTCACCTACTCCGGCACAAAGCCATCGCCGCTCAAAGAGTCACCACCAGCCATCGCTCACGGGCCACGCCGGAGCCACGCCGGTCACCGGACAGCTCACTTACTCCACACAGCCACGCCGCTCTCGGGAGTCGAATACTACCAAAGTTAAGCATCGCTACTTCGCCGCCGGAGCCATCGCCGCCACCGGGACAGCTCACCCACTCCACACGTGCCACGCGCCTCAGAGTCGACCACCAGCCATACCGCCACCCGCCCCGCCCGGAGTCACGCCGGCCACCGGGACGAGCCCACCCACCGGACAGCCACGCCGCCTCAGAGAGCCGACTGGGGCCGCCACACCCGCCATCGCCCGCCGCCCGGAGCCACGCCGGCCACTTTGACGAGCTCTTCTCCTCCCATCACACAACATGAACGAGCGCCTCCCACTGTGTTACCTATCTCGACGAGCCCGGTCTCCATCACTCAAAGATGGACGTGAACTACTTTGTTACTCGCTCCTCGACGAGTCATCCCATCACTCAAGATGACAGCCCAACCTGACATCAGCTTATATCGACGCAGCCCTCGTCGTACCTACGACGCTCCTTCCTACACATCATACTCGTCCCTCAACTCAGAATGGACGAGCTCCCTCTACTTATCAGGACGAGCCCTTCACTGTGCTCCAAACAGACGGGCTCCTCCCTACAAGTCTCATCGATTTCAGCTCCTCCCTTCAACACAAAGCCGACGAGCCTCTCTACTTTTATCGATGAGCCTTCATCAGACTTCCACACAGACGTTCTCCTACAAGTCCTTACTGACGAGCCTCTCAACATGTGCCGACGTAGCTCCTCTACTTATCAGATTTTAGCCCTTTCATCAGAGCTCCAAATGTACTGCTCCTCCTTACAAGTCCTACGACGAGCTCCCTCCTTCAACACAGCCGCATTTAGCTCCTCTACTTTTGACAGACGAGCCCTTCATCAGACTACACACCCGGCTCTTCTCCCTACAAGTCTCCCATCACGTGCCTCCTTCCAACACAGCCGACGAGCTCCTCTACGACATCGCGACGCAGCCCTTTCATCAGACGCACGCCACGCATTTGCCTCCCCTACAAGTCTCTATCGATTTGAGCTTCCCTTCAACACACACAGCCGGCGAGCTCCTCTACTTAATATCGACGAGCCTTTCATCATGCTTCCAAACAGCATTTTTCGCGCTTCCCTTACAAGTCCTAACACGGCCTCTTCAACACAGCCTTCCACGAGCTCCTCTACTTATCGACGAGCCCTTCACTCGTGCTCCAAACAAACGGCTCCTCCCTACAAGTCTCATCGAGAGCTCTCCTCCAACACGTGCCGACGAGCTCCTCTACTTGATCAGACGACGGTTTCCTTCACCGTATCTACACTGCACGGCTCCTCCCTACAGAGTCTCTTATCGACGAAGCTCTCCTTCAACACAGCCGACGAGCTCCCCCACTCTGACTGATCTAGCCCTCTCACCGTGCTCCAGCCGCACTGCCCTCCCTACAAGTCTCATCGACGAGCTCTCCCTTCAACACGTGCCGACAGCCCCCTCTCTACTTCTTAATATCGTGACGAGCCCCCACCGTGGCTCCAAACAAACGGGCTCTCCCTACAGCCCTATCGACGAAGCCTCCTTCAACACAGCCGACGAGCCCTCTACTTATCGGACGAGCCCCTCACCAGATCTACTACACTGCCCTCCCTACAAGTCCCATCGACGAGCCCTCCCCGCAACACAGCCGATCAGCCCCTCTACTTCTTATCACGAGCCCACTCCGTGGCTCCAAATGCATCTGCCTCCCCTACAAGTCCTTACTCACGAGCTCTCCCTTCCAACAGTGCCGACAGCTCTCTTACTTATCGACGCAGCCCTTCACCTGTGCTCCAAACAACCTGGCTCCTCCTCAAGGCAGTCCTACTGACGAAATTCTCCTTCAACACAAAGCCGACGAGCTCCTCTACTCATCGTATTTTAGCCTTCACTCAGACTCCACTACTGCATTTGCCTTCCCTACAAGTCTCACTGACGCAGTTTCCCTTCAACATGTGCCGACGAGCTCCTCTACTTTCTATCGTGACGCAGCCCTTCATCAGGCTCAAACAGACGGCTCCTCCCCCTTACAAGTCTCATCGACGAGCTCTCCCTTTCCAACACGTGCCGACGAGCCCTCTATTTATCGTGACGTATCTCTTCATCGTGCTCCAAATGCATTTCAAGCCCCCTACAGTCCTATCGACGAGCCTCCTTCAACACAGCCGATCGAGCCCTCTACTTATCAGACGAGCCCTTCATCAGGCTCCAAATGTATCGCTCCTCCTTACAAGTGTCCTACTGACGAGCCTCCTTCAACACGGCGACGAGCTCCTCTACTCAGGCCAGACGGAGCCCTTCACCGTACTCCACACGTATCTCGCTCTTCCCTACAAGTCTCACTGGTATTTAGCTCTCCCTTCAACACAGCCGACGAGCTCCCCACTTCTATCGACGAGCCCTTCACCGTGTCCCAAATGCACTCGGCCCTCCCTACAAGTCTCACTCGACGAGCTCTCCCTTCAACACAGCCGACGAGCCCCTCTTCACTCATCACGAGCCCTTCACCCGTGCTCCAAATGCACGGCCTCCCATAAGTCTCACGACGAGCCTCCCTTCAACACAAATCCGACGAGCCCTCTCTACTTAATGACGAGCCCCTTCACTGTGCTCCAAATGTGATGCCTCTCTCTACAAGCTTCACTGACGAGCTCTCCCTTCAACACGTGCATCGAGCCCTCTACTTATCGACCAGCCTCGGGATCAGACTAAACAAATGGTACTCCTCCCTACTATCCCGCCTCGACAATCCCCTCAGACATCTCCCTCCTCCCGACGCGTAATCAAGCCTTAATCAACCACGCCCACGCCGGCGTACCGCCCCTGATACACTCCAACAAAGTACGTGAACGAAAGGACTGACCACAATACTCCGCAAGCCAAATCTGGCGAGGCCACACCAAACTAATGTAAAGTTTCATCTGCATCATGGGTTTGGAATGCACCTGCCAGAAGCGTGAGAGACAAGCGCAGACTAAATTTCTCTCGATCTCGATTCAAAAGAAAAGCAAAGATAGATAAATAAGTAAAATCAAATTCCTGTGGAGCAAGTATCCATTAAAAGAGGGTCAACATATAGTAGCTCAGGATCGATACAAAAAGAAAAGAAAACAAAATCAATGAGACGAGCCTTTGATCTCAAGTATCGTATTTAAGAAGAACGAGAAGGGCTCCCACATGAGTGCTAGGCTCCTGGGATTCATTTGTACCGAAGATTCCTCCGCCTCCCACGCCGGAGGTCAAAGTCAAAATCCATCGTATATTATTACCAGCGCTTCTAACGAAGCAAGCCACCCAAGCCCATTACACCAAATGTCCCGCAGAATCGACCGATGACCTCGCCCCTCCAACAACCAAATCAGCCGGGCAGACGGCTCTCACAGATCCACTAAGACTCTTCGCGAGCCGGCCCGACAAGTCCACGCCTTCAGAGGACTCCACGCCGCCCCAAAGAACACCTCGTCTCCAAAATCTCATGACGAGCAATCTCAAGTCGCTTTCTCCATTCCGCCCAAATCGCCGGTGATCGGGCATAACTCCACTTATATCTCATTGCTCGGGTCCCTGTGAAAACGACGAGTCTCCCAAATCCAATCGAAGCTCATCTTGGGTAGATCGCAGCTCCTCCCGAGTCTCAACCGAATCATCATGTAGAGCCTGAAGCTCATCCCGAACTTTTCGAGCCTCCTCGCAATCGCCAGCCGCTCCCGACCTCGCCCTATTTTCTACCGAACACGAGCCGATGAGGTGTGCTTCTCTGCATCCGACGAAGTCTTTCTATTTCTCCGGTATTACAGCCGCACTCGCCCCTGTACTGCCCGCCACAAGTTAAAGTAAATACTTTCGCCTTATAAATTCTAAAGTGAGACCTTACATGCTTCATTCATTGGCTTTTTCGCCAAGCTCCTTCAAATGAGTGGCATCAAGTAGGATGTCATTCTCATGTATGAAGTCAACACTGAATCAAAGAAGGAAAGTTAGCATAATTATAAGCTTACCGGCAGTCCTCGAAAAGACAAGGCCAAGGCCTTATCAACCCAAGAACCCTTCTCGATCTCTCAACGCCGACCCGAGGATGGATTTAAAACGCATCGCCGAAAGTTCCGTGATTAGACAAAGAAAGAATCCTTGATTTCATCACCTTATTTTGTTTTCTTCCTCCTCGAATTCTATCACCTTTCCTCAGAGATGGCTCGATCGGTCCGTAGGAGCATTCCGTATGGTTACGGGCAAAGCCGCCAACTACTGTCGACCGCTGAGGATTCCCACCGACGGCCCAAGAGGGAAGCTTTAACTAAGAACCGTGGAACCCTGCCACCTGGGATGAAGACCAACCGCCTGGACAAGGACTCAAGGTGCTTCCACCTCCAACTTGTTACGGACCGGTGGGCCGATCCTCTTGTGGGAATCTACTTTCCTCCTCAGACCCGAGGTTCAGATATCCCTCCCATGAGCTAAAATCTCCCTGAGGCAGACACCTGGCCACGGCCCGAAAGTGAAAAACACCCGTAGTAGGGAGACGAAGGCCCTAAAATCGAAGACATGACTTCAGACCGATGAGTCGGGACATCCGAATCTTAGTAGTTCTCGCAGAGGAGCCAGCGTAACACCAACGTAGCAAGAGCAACAAATGCAAGATCTTCGCCACAAGCCCAAGACGGCATCCGAAAAATATAAGGGAAACTTAAGGTCGGATATCCAATCACTTTAAATCAATTAAACCAAGAGTAAGGATGATACCACGAAAGGTTATCGGGGCACCTCTAATGCTCCGGGTCGCCCAGGGTGTCTCTCTCTGCCTAAAGAATCAGACTCCCGGGCCGGAGCCACTAACAAAGAAATACCTGACCCATGTCCGATGAGAAATAAGGAAGATCCAAATCACCAAAGGGCCCTGCGACGCCTAGTGGAAATAATAAACCTCTGGCGCAGGCCGGCTTCTGACAAAAAGACGTGTGGAGCAAAGCCACACTAGGACGCTAAGCCCCTATCTCTAAAAGACCAAAGAAACTCCACTAAATGCCCCAAACTATCGGGGCCATCAAGGGCGTGATATGAAATGTCAAGAACCCGCTTACGAAAGGGTGCAATGGAAAAATGAGGTCATATCAAAGGGCGACTTCGAAAAACATACCATTCCGCACGGAGGTAATAACGAGTCAAAAATCAGAGACCATACGAACAATTTAAAGGCCGTATCTTTCTAACAAAAAGTGTACTACATAGTGCGGTCAGCCAACACCGTCGTCCACTACAGAATGCGCACCTGGGCAGATCGAGATAGTCCCAACCCCTAGATATTTGATCAAGTTTATCTTCCTTTTCCCTACCTAAGGGAAGGGAGGCGCTCTCGAGCAGCCGAGGCCCAACGACCAAATGTTTGAGACACCCCTGCGCCGCTCGGACTCCAGATCAACAGAGGAATCATCGTTGATGCCGCGAAAGAGAAGAACGCTTCGGGACCATGGCATAACCAAAACGAATCCGTATTAATCGACCCCAGTGGCCTCGTCAGACAATCGAAAGAAACACGACATAGACGGATGTCGCGGGCCCGGAAAGAAAAGAAGATAACCAAAAGGGACCCAACACCTAAATGCATACAGCAAAATCCAATGAAATGCAAGAACGCCAAGAAATATAAAGACAAAAGGTTATGAGGCTAAAGGAAATCGTGAACTAGAAAGGTCGACAAGAAACAAGGGAAAACAAGGAATATGAAAAACAAGCACGAACTCGAAGAGCCATCATTGGGCACATATGACGGCGACAAAGCCACTTAATCCACATCCGAGCATACCCGGAAATAACAACCGCCGCAGACTAATCTACACCCGCCCACGCAATCGCATACGCGCCTGGGCACCCATAAGGATATAGAAATGGGTCAAGCGTCTAACGCTGCACCGAGAGAGCACCAGGTCCGTGCCCCGCCCGTGTCCTCCCACAAAGCAGCCTCAAACAGAGGCTCCAACCTATTAGGCCCAAAACATGGATTCGAAGAACAGAAGACCTGTACGCGCCAACAACCCATATCCTCCCAATAATGTAAGATAAAATATTCCCTAAAAGATATCCTCCTTAACAAGTCCTATTATAAAGGAAAGAAAAAGCAATAAGACCATCACTGGATATTCTCCAATAAAGAGGAGGATTATTCCGAATAAATCTTTCGACTAATCCATCACTAAGTCTAAGGCTAACTATATGAGGAAAACATACTTCAATGGAAGGACTCCTCGCCATCGCCCAATGGATGAATATCCATTATAAATACAAAGCCGCTCCACCACCGAAAGGTACGCAATACTTCAAAGTAATCTAAGTATTCTCTTTTCCTCCCCAAAAGAATCGACTCAGCATCTAGCAGCCCACGGCTGCCTCTCGCCGCCTTCCTTCCGCGCTTCTTCAGAGGAGTGCAACATCCAACCTCCGCCGACAAGAAGATCTCCTTCCCAGTTCCTATTTTATCGCACTACCACGCACACTCCGAGATAAGAGTCCTCATCGAGAACCCGTACGATCCGGGCCTCGTCCTCCGGGCCCAAATTCTCACAAGAAATGTGTCCAAATTCGGGACGACCCTACACGCTCCAAATTCAAGCCCGGCTGAAAAAGCATCATCGATTAGCTTGGTGGTTTCGCATTGGAGGCTTAAATGACAAAGTTTGATCCGACAGAGTCATAAGATCAAATCATGTTTGTCAAGATACCGTTGTATCTCAATCATAGGTGTTTCTAGACATTTTGTATTATCAATGTGTATAGTTTAACGATCTTTTGCTATTAATATGAAAGTTGTGTCATCCTTTAAAGTTTTTAACACTTTTGATTTTGTGTTTCTATCGATTGTATTGCTAACCTAAATCAATAAATTTATCTCTTCTAAAAAAAGAATACTTTATATAAAAGGAATTAAGATAATTTTAAAAAAATGATAAATATTATTATTGATTCTAACTATATCAATTATCCTTACCAAATAACTTTAATATTACTTTTATATATATATATATATATATATATATATATATGTGTGTGTGTGTGTGTGTGTGTGTGTGTGTGTGTGTGTGTGTGTGTGTTTTTTATTAAAAGCTTTAAAACCTTCTAAGATAAACATTCTTTGTCATGTCAGCAACAATTAACTGTTCTCGGAAAAGAGCAAAAAGGATTAGTTTTAAGTAATATAGAGAGTTTTGTACCGAAGTAATCCTTTGAAAAATAAAACTAACCAAGAGTCAAGCTTAAAAATATAACTAAACTAGTGCGCTTTGGAAACAGTGGTGTGGTATGTTTGGTTAGCTGACAACGCCGCTTAAACAAATTCTTCAATGGGCCAGATTCTAACAATGGTTTTTGATTTTTAAAATTCCTCAGCGCCAGATCCCAACAACGGTTTCTCGATTTTAAAAATCTAATGGCCAGACTCCCAACGCCGATTGATTTTTAAAATTCAATGGCTTCCACTTCTTAACGCCTCACTATTGAATATTTTCGGCATGTTCGTGCAAATTCGTCGTATATTATGGGTTAATTCAACCAATTTATCTAACTATAAAACATGTTGAAGACAATTGAAAAAATGGTGGCTCAAATTTTGATTTCATATTAAAATAATCAACCCAAGGAACTGACCAAATTTCTCTCTAAATTAAAGTTCTAATTTAATTCCTCATTGTTCGCAGCTTAATTGATTGTTGATCATATTAATTCAATATTCATTTGTAATGTTTTAAACTCTCTTGTCCATGCTTTTAATACTCTCATCAAAATGCTTTTAAAAACTTTCTCATGTTTATAAATTAACTCAGATATGTGTATTATATTGAAAAATAATTCATTTTAAATAAAATATAATTATTATTTTATATTTACATGTGTTTTATAAAAATGATTATCATTAGAAAATAATATTGAGTGTATTATTTGGAACTATGATAAAAATGTGAGAATATTAGACATGTACAAAATTAAGATAAAAGACATGTATGTACTAAATCATGGTATACAAAACATTTAAATATATTAAAATATTTTTATATGTAATTCATATAAAATAATATATCAATGTGTCTCCCACAAGACTGTTTTATATTTGTATGCACAAAATAAATGATAGTCACTCAATGTGGTCCTCTGGAGTCCGAAGGAGCCTGAGGAGCTCGATGGAGCCGAGAGCCACTGGCTTTAGGTATTCGCATGGACGGAGAAGCCTATGCGTACATCGCCGGAATACGAGGTCGCCTCACCAAGTCTACCCCCACTGTAAAAGGTCAACGGGCGTAGCTCACATCTGTGGATGCAATGTATGAGATGGTAAATGGTGTGGGACGGCGTTGGGATATCTAATGCTAAGGACGGCCTGGTCACACTGATAAGTGCCAAACATGTAAGTCCGTGGGAGCATGGAAGGTGATGTAATGCAGTAATGTGACAAAGTCAATGAGTGCAAGGCAGATGCAGTAATAACCGCTTCCTGGTGAGTGGTAAGCATGAGGGCATCGGCAGTATACCCGCTCGTGTACCTGCACCGCCTCACCGTTCTGACAGTCGACCACCTAATTATCTTCGAAGCACGACCGGCGAACAACCCCCTCTCCTCTCCCTCCACTCCGAATCCAAGGCCTGATACGTGATGCAGTGGACGACACCGGAGGTCCAACAAATGCCCACATGCCAAGCCTCCCGAGGAACCGGCGATGCGACGTTCACCGATCCGTGTAACACCACGGCAATATGATGGCGTCGTGACAAAGCACCAGGTATCGTGAATCCGAGCAAATGGCTGCGCGCCTATGGCGCATCCGAGCGAACCAAAAGAAAGAATTATAATTACATAATCTATTAATTAAACAGGTAATTATAATCTGCCAATTAAATTAGTAAAATATTTGTGAAACATACTGACTAATTACTAAAAGATCCATACTACCCGCCGGTAGGCGGAACCTCATGTCATCCCTATGCGCCACAGGTCATAAAACGCAGCAGATGCCGACGATACCACTGCATAGAACCATGAAAGTCCATCAAACCCGTGATAGGGGTGAAGTGATGATCCTAGTCGCCCGCTTGCCTCCCATAATGCTAGCGTATGGTGCATGGGAAAAGCCTAATCGCACCGGGTAGTCCATGCAGATCCATCAGATGCAACTGCCAGTTTTCGTAAGAAGTGCCGGGAGGTATCTCTCCCCGTCGCATCCTAAACTCCGCAGACTCTCTCCCCGGATCGACGCCACTAACAATCTCAAACAGATAGAGTCGTGACATAGTCCGCCGCCGCATCTCCCGATCATCTAAGGCATATATGGGAGTCGCCAAGTAACTCTCCTACGTATGGTCACATGAGACCTTACATGTGAACACTTTATGTCAATAAATTTTATGTGAATATGAACATAATTAATACAGAACTACAAAGTTTTACATAAACATTACCTCATCAGAGTCCTGTGCATCCAGTCGATCTCAGATAGAGTGAGCACACCCGATGGCTATGCACCTGTCAAAGGTACTCCACTACAATCTTGGGGAGTGGAAGCAAGCAGCCGTACCCCTGCTCAACCCTAGAGGATGTCCCCAATCCACTCCGTGGGATAAACTCGTGTAAACCATCACTAACATCGACATCGGAGCATCATGCAAGGTATGAGCGGTGGTGGTGCATCAGTCGCCTAAAATCGGCCGCCTGACGTGCGCCTCCCAGCGACCATAGCCGGTCACGTAACAATGAGAGAAAGTGGGTAAAATAATAGTTTTATATCATGTAAAGTGGAAAAATTATAAATCACCCCTTTCCGGACCCATAATTTAACGGTAAACGGCAGTCTCCTCACACGAGGAGGTCTACCCAAAATACAAATATGTACAACATACCAATTTCAACAAGTCTCTAATGACCTCAATAGGTCTAATCTATGATAATAAAGGGCATAAGCATCCCAATTCATCCATACACAATAACACACATTCCCGCTATTACACAATTGCATTTAGCAGACATAACTGGCTAATACCACGCTACGATCCGTTTCGCCTCTAAGATAACTCGCAGATGTATGTGCTAGTACCCACACTCCAACCATATGTCGCAGAAGCGCCAAACCGCAGAGCTGAGATAGCACATGGGAATCATCACAACTTTCCTCGTCCCAAACAAGAAGGGGATCCAATAAGCTTTAAGATGAACCCACGCGCACAATTCGCCAATGCAGACACATCATCCCCATCAGTGCTGGTGATAATCAAAACATAATCCACCGCAAAGGAGATAGTGTGCCCCTCCCGATAGCATCTACTGGTGATGACTTAGCAACTCCACACACCGCTTGATATCGCAACGCACATGCAGCTGATCACTGGCCATGGATACGGCGCCAAGGAGGATGGCGACGCCTATAATCATCTCCCCTAACACGCACATGGAACGGTGTAATGGTCGCCATCTCGACGAAAGGAGGCAGACAGCGGCCAATCTAATCACGCCCAAACGGGATATACCGTGAAAATCCCCAACCTAATCACGTATGGTCGATCCGGTCATCCATCCTCCACATGTGTATACGAAAGCCTCATCCGCCGTCGATGAGAGGATCTCCTCAAGCCGTGAAGCAACTAAACATCCAAATTTAAAAGTGGTTACATAAATTACATGTTACAACCATGCACAGTAATCACATCACAAATTACGACTCGCTCCGAATCTACTATGTGATCGGTGGTCTCCGTTTTTAATACTACACATGTGGTCCGACGGATCCGCATCATGAATCCCCCCCGAACTCATGTCTGTATGATATAACAAATCCGATAATTGCTGCCAAACGCGGTTGTCAACATTAATTACAGCGACAATTTACAATAAACACGATAGCCAAGAATCAATGTTCTCATTCAATAGAATATGTGACGCCCAAACTTCCTAGGTCTTTTTTTTTTTTCCTAGTAATTAGTGTGCAATTTAGTGCAATGATAAATTTTCAGAATTATGTGAGCACCAAATGCTATCCTCAGGCATGTGGTTAGATTTCTAGGGACCAGATATCTTTCCAGATATTCAAGAATTCATGAACGGATTCTGACGAGGGAAGTTGGTGGTCATCCGGGTTGGCACTTCATATGAGCAGCAACTGACATGCAGAACCGACAGGTACCTACTGTCTTTTGTCTCTTTCGAACACAATATGAGCTCAGATCATAATGAGCCATACATACAGATAGATTCTAGACTCATGGCTTTCCGTGAGAGTCTTTCAATTGATGAACGGACTTCGGATTCCAGAAAGTTATGATCGTCTGTTGACACGGGCCGAGCTCTGGCCCTCGGACGAGGTCGCCCTCATGCGTACCATGCGTAAGAGCCTACGCAGCCGGGCGCAGAGGGAGCCATGCAAGAGTCTGCGCCGTGGAAAGAGCCTGCGTGGGGGCCTGCAAGAGCTGCGGTAGCTCATGCAGAAGAGCCTGCAGAGGAGCTGCATACCATGCAGAGAGCTCATGCAGCCATACAGAGAGTTTGCGTAAGAGCTTCATGAGAGCCTGGCGCAAGAGCCATGTATGGTTTATGAGAGCTTCGCGTGCAGAGAGCCTTGCGTGTATGTGCCTATGCGTGAGAGCTCATGTAAGAGTTTGCGTGGGAGAGTTATGTGTGAGAGTTTCATGCAGAGTTTGCGCGAAGGGTTTATGCAGAGAGTTTATGTGTAAGAAGCTCATGCAGAGAGTTTGCGTGTGAGAGTTGCGTGTAAGAGCCATGTTTTGCGTGTGAAAGGCTTCTATGTAAGAGTTTGCGTGTAGAGTTTTGCGTGAGAGTTTGCAGAGCTTTTGCGTGTAAGGAGTTTCATGCGGAAGGGTCTGCGTGAGAGCTTACAGATGAGCTCATATGCCCGGCTGGGATGGTGCCTGTCCATGCCTCATCCTCCTGCACTTTCCCCGAGCAAAGGCCATAACTGGGCTGTAGAGGTCCCGACGGCGGATTCAAAGCCCACATCAAGCTTACTGGATGGCCACTCATCACTGACAGTCCAAATTCTCACCCTTTCCTAACTGAAATTCAATCTCAAAGACTAGACGTCCCATAGGCTCCAAAACAGAATGCTACTTCCACACAGCCTGCCATAAGTGAGTTTCACTCACACACAGCTCATCCCGACTGAGCTTGGCCTGTAGAGGTCATCATCTCATCCTAGGGAGAGCCCAGCCAGAAGAGGTCAGCTCATCCCAAGAGAGGCTCAGCCAAAAGAGGTCGGCCACACAAATTATTCTTGGTTGAGTTTCGGCCACACAGCCTCGCTCTTAGACTCCTTCCAAGTAAAATAAAGCCAAGTAACTCTCGGGCTGTAGAGGTCCGATTTGGGTGGATTCAAAGCCCACATCAAGCTCACTGATGAGGTTACATATGGTAGAGGACCACAGGGCCAAATTCCTCTACTGCCCATTGAAAAATCAGTCTTAACATATGACTAGAATTAACAAAGGTAGAGAAAATATTTACCTAATTGTCATTAAAATATTATGAATGAAAGTTTAATTACAATTCTATCTCCAATATATCTACAAAAAAAACTGGATAATAGTCCAGCACAAAACAAAAATCTGCTTTTCTCTCGCCTCTGGGCATTTTTACAAACACATAATAAGTCATGCTTCACCTTCTTCTCAACTAAAGCCCCATGAAGTGCCTTCTCTGTGCACCTCCAAGACTGAAATGTTTTTCCCCACGACTAAGAAAGCATGCCCCGCAGAGGAAGTTCCCACAAGGCTACTCCCACCTATGCACATGCAATGACATAATCCACAAAAATCATTCACACACATTTATAAAATATGCATATCTATATATGAATGTCTATGTCATGTCCCGCTTCCCGAGTCCCCGTTCGACTCTCACACACACCATATTTTCATGCATGAGAACTGCTTTCAAAACAAAAGCTTTGCCTTAAATCACCGGACCACCTCCGAGTATCAAACCACTGACCATCTCCGAGAACTTTTTACCGGACAACCCTCCGATAGAGCTCACGGACAAACCTCCGATATTATTTATCGACACCCTCCGGCTATAATTTATCGACAATCCTCTATACCCTACTGGACAACCCTCCGATAAAATTTACTGGACAATCCTCCGATATAATTTATTGACAACCCCTCCGATAAAATTATTTCATTCATGCTCTCACCACCCGATTACGCCACATGTCCTCGTGCACATGTGATGATAATTTTTCAAGTATGTAATATTCATGTACATGCATGTTGAAAAACTACACGCAAATAATTATATTCATGTTTATCTCAAGTGCATCATGTTAATATATCATAATGAGTATATCAACATTAATATCCACACAATCCGCATTCTATTAAACAAGCAATAACACACAACAAGATCATCAATATCAGATTCACATATCGTGGCAAAATCGGGCCTGCACTGTAGTTCCGAAACTACACCAACACTACCTTTAAACCGATCCCTATCAACAAATGCGCTTTTTGTCGAATCGTTTTGAACCAGCCCATCACTGTGGCTACACCTCATAGTCACAAGCCATGGCTCGAAATGAAGATTAAACTGCAGTAGAGAGAACCCCCTACCTCTCGGGCGCATCCTTCACCGCTTTTGAAACTATTCCTCGTTTGCTAAATCCTAGAACTCCCCTTTCGCTTCTTTCCCTTTTTCCTTTTTATTCTCTTTCCATTCCATCCCCAATCGATTTATCTTAGGTGGAGAAGACTTCCCAGGTGTAGGGACACCCTTGCAGTTTCTCTCCTCATGACAGTAGCATCCCACATGTCGCCATGCCCACTTTCTCTTCCTCCCCACTAAATTCCTCCATGCAAAGCCTATCCAAGACACCAAGCATCCACTAACTTCGCCTCTTGCAAGACCACTCTCATTCATGCATGATTTAAACTTTGATACCGCCTCCACTAACGCGCCATGTCCCCAGTCAGCGCCACATGGCATGCAATCCTCATGCCACGTGTCACTTCTCGCTCGTCATTTCATTACCTCGAATACGTGAAACTCGACTATTTCGAATTCAACGAAATTCGACCGTGTGTACCTAGATTTCGCCGAGACTAACTTAATGGTATGTCCCGCTGGCCGTCATCCGAGATCTAGAAAAATTCCTGATTTTTACCGAATTACAATTTTTACCATTTTTCGTAAAATTTAATTCTTCTCCGGTTTCACATTTCCCCTCCCTTAAAAGAATTTCTTGGCCCAATTCACACACACATATACATACAATCACATGCATATGTAATGGGCCATTTACCATTCAATGACTAACTACTTGATTCTCTGTCCCTGGGGCCAGGAAAGGATATCTGCACGTGATTCGTCCTCTCATGCTCCCATGTCAGCTTCCCTCCACTCCCTGCTATCCATCACCCACCTTTACTAGCCCCGCGGGCTAAGGCCGCAAACCCGCTCCTGGGCCATCCATAATACGCACGTGTGTCCTCTCTCGAAGGTCCCCCAGTATCCGTATCAATAATGCTCCCGCCCAACCAATTATATGAGCCGGATCCGGAGTGTACTTCCCGAGCATAGAGACATGGAATACTCTCATGGACACCTGGACAAACTCCTACGCAGATGCTTAATCGATGCGAACTCCGCTCCCCCACCTCCTCGAGCACCCGGGAGGGCCCAATAAACCCCGGCGACAACTTCCCTTGTTCGCGAATCGACCACTCCTCTTTGTAGTCACCCTTGTGAAGACATGATCACCCGCCCCAAACTCTAGAGGTCATCGTCGCCATCGCATAACTCTTCCTCGTCGCCCTAAGCCGAGAAGGCGTTTCCGTATTAGACCTACTTTCCTAAGTGGTGTCTCGACCGTTGTCGGGACTCCGTGGTGTGGAGCTCTCTCCCCACCTCCGTCCAACAAATCTGATCGACATGGCCTCCCATATAAGGCCTCATAGGTGCTATCCGTATGCCATCGATAATCGTTGTTGTAGGCACCTACCAAGGGCAATGCTCTCCCAACTACTCCTTGAAATTGTGACATGCTCGCAAAGATGTCCTCTCTAAAACCCGAGGTCCTCTCCGACCGACCATCCGTCTGCGGATGAAAAGCTACCATCATTAATCAGGTCCCCATGGCCTTCCGGAAACTTTCCAAAAGTGTGCCGCGGAACCTGGATCTGGTCCGATACGATGGATACCAGACTCCATGTAACCTAACAATCTCTAGTATATACACCCGTAATTCTTCAGTTGTAGCGCATCCCACTCGCTTAGGAAATGTGTCAATCCTAGTGAGTCTGGGCCCACTCATGACCCACACCGCATCATGTTCACGCTGATGTTTCCAGGGTGCGAGTCACAAAAGTTCACATCGTGATACGCTCCCACTTCCACCGCCGGCTACCCTCCAATGGTATCGGAGTAGCCCAAGAGGGCTTCGTGCTCACTTTACTTGTCGACATGTGAGACACCGTCGAACAAACTCGACGTGTCTCTCATCCCGCCCAATAATACCGGCTACGAAGATCCTCGATGCACTGCGCCACCGATGCACCGCAAACGAGAGCAATGGAACTCCCTGAGGATCTCCTCTCTAAAATTAATCAATTGGGGAACCACTACCCGTCCTCTATACCGAAGACTACCATCCCGCGTGACGCGCCCTGTGCCCTCATCACTCATACTCCGATCGTACTTGGCCCCCCGATGGACACTATCTCCGCCCCGCCTCGACTCAATCACTCCGTCACAAGCAGGAAGGCGCAAATACTAAACTTCCCATAACACTCGAAACGCCGCTGCATCAGAACCCAAACTCGCGTCCCATACTCGAGCATCCGCCACTCCCAGAGCTATACTGCACCAATGCTCCCGCGGATTTCACCGAAAGTGTATCGGGTTAATTGCATTTTGCCTTACCAGGATGGTAATGCAAAGTGAAGTCATAATCCTCAAAAAACTCCATCCACCTGTGCTGCCTCATGTTGAGGTCCCGCTGTGTGAAAATACATTTCCGACTTATGGTCCGAGCACACCTCGAACTTCGGGCCAGAGCAAGTAGTGGCGCCAACCAAGGCAAAGACAATGGTCGCTAACTCCACGTCAGCCAGAGGCACTCTCGCCATGATTCTTCAACCGGTCGAGAACCATAAGCCACTACCCTCCTGCATCGTGATCAAAACACATCCCGGGCCCTGGTCCCTTCACATCACAAGATAATCGAGTACTCCCTCGTCCCTCTCCGGACTACCGTAATGGGATCAAGTAAGCTCCGTTTCAATCCCTGAATGCCCCTCACACGAGTCATTCCACTCCAAACTCGACCTCCCTTCCGATTCAACTTAGCTTCATAAAGCGTAGCCGAGAGAAATCTCTCAATGAACTCCTATAATATCCAAATTAATCCCTAAGAAATCGTTGCAGATCTCAAGACCCACTTCACTCCCAACTCATAACAAATTTCTCAACTTTCCTGTGGTCTACCGACACACTAAACCGATACGACATGTCCCAATCTCACTCGCAGAAGCCAAAATTCATTAATTTTACTGAATTTGGCATACAACTCCGATGGTCTCTCGTGGTTTGAACGACTTTCGCGGATCCTCGCCGATCCTCCTCTCGCCTCAGTAGATCAAAATATCTCCCACGGTAAAACTACCACAAACCGACGGCAGCGGAAGATCCTACGCGATGAGATCCATGAATGCCTGTGCATTCGCCAACCCAAGGGCATTATCAACTAAATGCCCATACCAAGGCTCCCGACGCCGTCTGGGATATCTCGCTTCTGCAATTCTCAATCGATGGTACCCGGCGGCATGAGAGATCTAACTGCGTATACACCCGCGCCTCTCAACTCGACAAACAAATCATCAATCCCCAGCGATACCATTCGATCGCCACCCTATTCAACTCGCTTTCTGTGAGTCAATGACAAATAAGGGTCTTATCTTTTCTTAGCAAATAACCGAGCGCCCAAGGTGAAGTGCTCGTCTAATGAAACCCTCGCCGAACAACCTCAGATTGATCCCGAGTTCCTCGTAACTCAATCAAGGCTATCCTACGTGAGTCATAGAACGGGGCGACGACTGTGGTGTAGCTCAATGACAAAGTCTACATCCCTCTCGAGAGGTAATCCCAGAATCCTGGCCCTGAAAACATCTCAAACTCACATACTACACGAGGTAGACTCAAACTTCGCCTCGCCTCTCGGGCTTTCCAAGGTAAGGCTTTACTAGCCATCCTGTATTAACTGGTCCGTGCCATTCGAGTCATAAGTACACGGCCCGAGGTAAAGCATCATGCTTATCCCCTCAAATGTAATACGAATACCATCCCGCGTGTAGGCGTGAACCCTCCCACGACACAACCACGACGACCCTGTGTAGTCAACCAACGCATGCCAAGAATGACATCAAAGTCCGGGATATGTCCATAACTCAAGATCCCCACCTTCATGAGTAGAATCCCCGAGATCTCTAACTCACAATTCCGACATATCCGATCAATCCCACCCTAACTCCTGGGTGGAGAACTCACACAGCGCTTCCAAGGATTCGACCTTAAGCCCAAAAACATTCACACAAGATGCAAAGAATAAAAGAATGAGATGCACTGCATTCAAACAATACTCGCTATAAAGGCGAGAGCAGGAAACATTTCCTCGCGATAATCGATTTCGACGCGGTCTACCTGCGGTGTAATCTAAACACGCCCTCGTCCCCGAGTCCCGACTCAGGTCCGCCGAGACCGACTCCATGCTCCGTCTCTCCTCGGCCCATCCGCGAAACAACCGGCGCCCCGTGTCGCACCCCTGGGATCGGACACCGTCTTCCGGCCCATGCTGTGTGTAAGCAGCGGAATATATCGTGTCCCCGAAAGTGTGTCCCACGACGCATCTGACCGAGGTGTCCCATGACCCTGGGATCTCACCGTGGAAATCTGCCTCACATGTCCAGCCGATGGCAATGATAACATGTCACGGCCCCGACTCGGCTGGGGGAGCGCCCCTCGATCCGCTCGGGCCCTCGAAAGCCGCGCCTTGTCCCGAAACCCCTCGTGGAAATAAGTCCTTTGTTTCTTCCCGAGCCTCGAAGAAGGCCGACCCTCCTTCCGCTTTTATCACCAAGACTGTATCTCGAATGCTCCCGGGCATCATCTCATCTCTACGGCTGCCGCCCGACCATGGGACCACAGCCCAGAGAGAAGTCCCTCAATCCACCCGATAGACAACTCAAACCATCCTCGAACTTCCCCACTCGCCATGTCCCGAGGCCACTACTAATCATCCCCGAAACGCTAACTCAGAACTTAGCCACGCACTCAAGTAATCGCATTGTCCCCCTCGTTTCAACTCAAGGAACTCCCTGCCGCGATGTTCAGCGTATGCCGAAAAAAACTTACCCATGAAGAGCTCCTCTGGGCACCCTCCCACTATTGGCCTCCAAATCCCTCGAGGCTTTAACCCATCCCCACCTCATACCCGAGACTCACCCTCTAGTCGAAATGTGAAGCAATTATCTTGTAACGCTGGAGGCACCTATAGCCTGCACCCCCTGCACCTGCTGAATCCAATGGTCCGCCACCACGGTCCCCCTAAATGTCGGGATGACATGCACCGAGGTAAAAAAAAAGGAATGGCCTTCCACATGTCTTAATCACGGCTGTAATACAAGACGGAAGACCCATATCTCTGCAAGGTCTGCATGATTCAAAAACAGAAGCTCATGGCAATTCCCTACTACCTCTTCTACTGCCATCATATATATCAATACAATAATTTATCCATTTTTCTCCCAACCCTGCTGCCAACCTCCCAATCCCTGAGCAACTCCATACTCCCGCACAACATTCTCCACTGTTTACAAAACCACACAATATGATAGGACAATGACATGCAACAATCTCATCACACACTGACTTGATGATTCAAAACCCCATGCCCATTTGAACATATAATCTGTACCCACCCTCCTGATACCAACTGTTATCAGTATCAATGTTCAACACTGTGCATCATAAACCCAGTCTCACTGTCGACGCCCAAATCGGGGTCTTTTCCTAGCAATTAGTAATTTAGTGCAATGATAAATTTTCAGAAATTATGGAGCACCAAATGCCATCCTCAGGCATGGTTAGATTCTAGACTCAGAGATCTTCCATTGCAGTCCAAGAACCACAAGCAAAACGACTTAGACAGAGAGGAAGTTGGTCATCCGGTTGGCACTTCATAATGTTAAACTCCATGCAGAATCAAGGCACTCATCATTTTTTGTCTTTTCTGAACAAAATATGAGTTCGCATTATAATGAGCATACATAGATAGATTCTAGAACTCAAGGCTCGTAGAGTCTTCGAACAAGGAAACGGGAGCCGACGAAAGTTATGACTGGTCCGGTTGACACGAGCCTGGCTCCCCGGACGAGGCCGCCCATGCAGCCTGGCAAGAGAGCCCACGCAGTCACAAAGAGAGCCTGCGCCTCATGCGGTAAGAGCCTGCAGCCTGCGTGCAAGAGCCTGCAGCTTGCGTGTAAGAGCCTATGCAAATATGCGTGTAAGAGTCAAGTGCAGAGGAGCTCATATGTACTTGGCGTGTGAGAGCCTGGCGCAGCCTCACATAGAGAGCCTGCAAGAGCTCATGCAGTGAGAGCTCGCAAGAGCTCATGCAAGGCCTGCAGAGCCTGCCAAGGGCCTTGCGCGGCAAGGGGCTCATGCAGAGAGCCTATGCAGAGAGCTCATGCAAGAGCCTGCGCGCAAGAGCCTGCGGAGAGCTTCATGCAAAAGGGCCTTGCAAGAGCCTGCGGCGTCATGCAGAGAAGCCATGCGTAGAGCCATGCGCAAGAGCTCTGCGTGTGAGAGCCTGCAAGAGCCTGCGTAAGGGCCCACGCAGAGGAAGCCGGCAAGAGCCCGGCCAAGAGCTCACAGAGCCCCGCAAGGCCCATGCAGTGGGCCCACTGTGAGAGGCGCAAGAGCTCACAGAGAGCCTGCGTGCAAGAGCCTGCGTAAGAGCTCAAGTGCAAGGGGCTCACGTGTGAGAGCTTCACTAAGAGCCTATGTTCGGCTAGGATGAGCTTCGTCCACAAAGTCATCCTCCTGCACTTTCCGAGTAAAAAAAGGGCCATAACTCAATGTGAGGTCCGATTCAAGGGATTCAGCTCACATCAAGCTTATCGATGGGGCTGCAATTTCATCAAGGATGCTAGTCCAAATTCCTCACTTTTCCTTAACCTGAAATTCAACTCTCAAAGACTAGACGTCCATAGGTCTAAAAAACAGAATGCTACTTCCACACAACCAATGCTAAGTGCGAGTTCTCCTACCCACACACACACCCATCCCGACCGAGCCTCGGTCTGTGGAGGCCATCCATCCCAGAGACTCACTGCAAGAGGCCTTCCGGCCTCATCCTAAGAGAGCTCAGCCAAAAGAGGCCTGGCCACACAAATCTCATTCTCTCGCTGAGCTAGGCCACACACCGCGCCTTAGACCTTCCAAGTAAAATGTCATAACTCGGGCTGCAGAGAGGTCCGATTCGTGACCGAAAGCCCACATCAAGCTTCAAACACCGACGAGGCTACGATATGGTAGAGACCACAGGCCAAATTCCCTACTGGCCATTGAAAAATCAGTCTTAACATATGACTAGAATTCAATAAAGGTAGAGAAAATATTTACCACTGTATTAAACATATGAAATGAGTTTAATTACAATTTATCTCCAATATATCTACAAAAATCGATAATAGTTCAGAAGACAAACAAAAACTCCAGTTTTCTCGCTTCGCATTTTTACAAAATACATAATAAGCCATGCTCGACCTTCTCCCTCAACTAAAGTCTTCATGAAGTGCCTTCTCGTGCACCTCCCAAGACTGAACAGTGTTTTTTCTCCCACGACGGCTAGCTACGCCCGCAGGAAGTCTCCATGCGGCTACTCCCACCTATGCACATGCAATGACATAACCACAAAATCATTCACACACATTCACATAAATATGCATTATCTATATATGAATGTTCGTATGTCATGTCCCGCTTCAGTCCTCAATTTACCCCTCACACACACCATTTTCATGCATGAGAATCTCAAAACAAAAAGCTTTGCTTTAAATCAATCGGACCACTTCCGAGTATCAAAACCATCGACCATCTCCTCGGTGAACTTTTTACCGGGATAACCCTCCGATAGAGTTCATTCGACAAACCTCCGATATTGTTTCTATCGACACCCTCCCGATATAATTTTATCGGACAATCCTCCGATATAATTTATTTGACAACCCTCCGATAAAATCGATCGGACAATCCTCCGATATAATCTCTATCGACAACCTCCGATAAAATTCGCCATTGACAACCCTCCGATAAAATTTATTTCATTCATGCTCCCACACCCGATTTACGCGATGTCCCCGTGCACATGCGATGATAATTTTGGCGTATTATTCGATGTTACATGCATGTTGAAAACTACATGCAACAATTATATTCATGCTTCATTCAAGCATCATGTTAATATATCAAGTATGAGTATATCAACATTATTCGCAATAATCCGTGATGTTATTTAAACAAGCAATAACACACAACAAGATCACCATCAATATCAGATTCACATATCGAAGCAAAATCGGGCCTGCACTGTGTGTTCCGAAACTACACCAACACGGACCCGTAAACCGATCCCCATCAACAATGGGGCTTTGTCGAACCTGTTTCTTTGAACCAGCCCATCACTGTGGCACCCCTCATAGCCACAAGTCATGGCTCAAATGAAGATTGGAACCAAAGTAGAGAGAATCTCCACTCTCTCAAGTGATCCTTCATCGCGAAAACTATCTGCCATATAAACTTAGAACCCCTCTGCTCTTCTTTTCCCTTTTTTTTATTCTTCCATTCCATCCCCACCGGATGATTCTGGGGGTGAGAAGACTTCCCAGGTGGTGGACACCTCATGCTTCTCTCTCCTCATGACACATAGCAGATCCCCACATGTCGCCATGCCTTACTTTCTTCCACTAAATTTCTCATGCAAAGCCTATCCAAGACACCAAGCATCCACTAACTTTTGCCCTCTTGCAAGACCACTTTCTTCATGCATGATTTAAACTCTGACACTCTCGTCCACTAATGTAAAAAGCCAAGTGTCCTTGCTCTCGGGTTCCACATGGCATGCAATCCTCATGCCACGTGTCACTTTCTCGTCATTAATTTACTCGAATACGTGAAATTCGACTCATTTCTCGGAATTCAAATCTAAATTCGACTGCAGCCTAGATTTCGTGGAGACGAACTTAAATTCCAGATGTCCCTGCTGGGTCATTATCCGAGATCTAGAAAATCTCTGATTTCTACCGAATTATCATTTTAAAAATTCGAATTTTCCGGTTTCACGTAATAAGTCCGATATAAGACAACTACAAAAATATTCTGTGGCCTCGCTACAAGAAATATACGCTAGTACATAAGTCTTATATTAAAAAAAGGTGAGGTCTCATTTGCTAAACAAACAATCCATTGCCTTACTTCATGATCCATAACTAAAGTTGATTTCTACTCTTACAAGACTGGCCGATTACACCCTGTTGTTTTAAAATGTAATGCAACCCATTTTATCTTGGTTTTCCTCTCAACGTCCATTTCATTATGCAAACTGTTGATTTAGACTTTACACTATCGGCTGTGTTTATCAATTCAGAGCTACGATCGCTTGACCATCATAAAAGAGGCCATCATCTTCATTGAATATGGGATAAACAAATTGCCTAAGTGTCATATTGCATCGTAGTGTAGTATATATCAAAACCAGCACCAAACAACCATCGGCAAAAGTTTAATGAGGTATTGAACATGAACCACATATCATAAGAGTTCCTTTGAGGTCAAGACGTGGCATTCGGTCATGGTGCTCGAAGACGAATGACCACATCCAGATCCAATACGAAATCCTCCCTGAAGATTTGTGTTTAACACTCAATTGTCCCACCCATCCGGCATGATCCCTGAATCCAAAACAACACTATATGGAGCTTGAATCGCTTTCATCATATGCCAGAATCTAGCAAGACCTTTGTTCCCTTCTTGCAACAGCAAATCACAAGCCTGGGAAAATGTCAATTAACCGATCGCACTGATTGGTAAGTTGCGAGCCCTTTAAGAAACACACTGTTAAATACCGATATATTGGTTGTCATTATCCTGGTTATTTCTCACCTCCATCATGTGAAGTGCCCATAACTGGGCAGGATCGCCTCTAACCATCAGAAGCAAGGTTTCAGATTAATTCTCCCAATTGTAGCCATATGCCTATTCATCTTCCCGCGTAAGTGCTTAAGCTGCAACAGTCGCCTCGCATACCAAATTCTTCATCACACTTTTGAAGCTGGGTCATAAATTGCTTGCAAGATGACGTGATGCAGATCATCCTGATAGGCATATATGGTGTATCCTTAAATCTAAGATGAGATCGTCTATAGTCACATAATACCTGGAGCAGAAGTTTTGAGGTAAAGATATAACACATATTCCCATCCGTTGTGTTACTTTATTTCTTATACATGCCAAGAACCATCCCCAACTATCAATATTCTCGCCTTCCGTAATAGCAAATGCCAATGGGAACAACTGATTATTTCATCACATCCCATAGCAATCAACAATGTCCCTTTATACTTCCCATGCCAAATGCGGTACCATCAATACTAGTACCGACGACAATTTGCGAACCCTTCCACATGGCTTGAATGCCCGTAATTGATGCCGGAATGTCTCATTGTTTGGCACACTATGAGGTGGTTTTCCAAATGACAACATATCCAAAAAAAAAAGATTGGCTTGTTCTATGGCTAAGAACAAACGTGGGAGATCTCAGATATGACTGAAAAATCACTCAAATAAGTGTCTAAATGCCTTATGCTTCCTATCCAAGGTTTTTTATATGAAATTTGCGGTTCCTATTTTCATAACGCTACAATAGCAGCGGGGATAACGTAAATTGTGCCTTAATTATTGCCTGTATGTGAGTAGCAACCAACTTTGAGTCCAGTTGATGATGGTCTCTTGCCGTACACTGATTTACACAAGTATATGCCCTTTATATTTGTTGATCACAAATGTTAGTATTCTTCTTATACAACCACACAGCTCTCATTGACATTGGCATTCTTCTACTCTCTTACATCTTAAGACGAGCAATTTTTTTGGGAGGAGGCAAATCACAACAAACTCCCGGTGTGCTCGACCAGTAAATTCGCAGCCCTCAGACCCTGGATTTACCAAAAACTCGCCCCAACTACAAATTCACCACTCGCATAACTGTCAGCCTCTTTCACCTACGGAGTCCAAACCACTTGAAATAGCAAGATCGTGTTTTCAATATGTTCAAAACAAGGTGTTGTGGTGGTGATACCAATAGGGGTCATCTCACCGGTCCCTCATCATCATTCGTAATATTCGATACATCACAATGTGAATGTATGCAGAGACAACAACCCTCGCCATTCTCCAAACCCATTTTGTAGTCTAGAATGATGATACGCATGTCCATCGGCTTGAACATAAGTCATCATCATATTCATCATCATCTTCACCGCATTCACTATCATTTACCTTCTTCATAAGTTTAGTTGATCACCATCTCCATATGCTCCTCAGATCTAGTACCGACCGCTACTAAAGCCCACACAAACCATGGCTCAAATTCTTCCAAATTTCAATTTCTCGTAACGCCAATAGATCGATTCTCTTGTCGGTGTATTCTAACGACTTAAATAAACAACCACTTCTCGATGACGCTTGTGTTAACCATGTTCAATATTAAAGTACGTATTTGGTTTATTCCATATTGTAAAAGTATTGAAACCCTGGTTTCACATTTTAGAGATACTTTACACTTCTGAGGACTAAGTTGAACTTCCGTTTGTCAATAGGTGCCGCAAAATGATATCACCCAATTGTTTAAACGCGGCGCCAACCGGTATTTCCTAAAGGCACAATGGAAGCTTTGTTTCCATCATATTTCACATCACGGGCCCCTACTATATGTCCATTATAGTAACATTACGGAATAGAGGAAATGCATACATTAACTCGACTGTTTCAAATGAAGTAAACAAATTGGGGCCAGTATGAGAGATGTTTATCCTTTATACCTTGTTTATAACCAATGGTCCCAATCGTGCCCCTTTCCTGACTCATGATTTATCGAAAAACGCGTGTGTGCCCCTCAGACGGAGCTCTTACCCAAAGTCGTTGAACTGTCCAAACATAACTCAAATATTAGTCCAATATCGCTTTCCAACATCTCAATCCAAATTATTTCCAAGAACCCATCTGTGGTTTCATCCATTCTCTATAATCAACAATAACAATACTAATCTTTTGTTTTCAAAACTGCTCATAAAACAATTTCAAAATAGGTCAAAATATCTTATTTTTATGACCAAAATGAAGTAGAAGTCATAGGCTTTTTTATTTTATGAAGCCAAAGTGGGAAGCCTATGATATGATGATGACATTATTTAATATAAAAACACTAGCATATCTCTATGTAAAATTTAAAAATAAAATTATATGTGAATGCTAACACCTTGAATCAAGACTAAAAATTAAAAATAACAGAGTGTGTGGAGAAATGTGTAAAATTAATTTGCATTTTCATAAAGAGGAAAGGCCCACTCAAGAAATCAATAAATTAAATTCCATTTGTCTTGGGTGCAAAATAAGTTTGGAACCCGACCTTAGAAGAACGCTCTAATAATCACCTCTTTAAATCCGAGTACTGCCTATAAAGAGCTAAATATATCTAAAACCAAGAAAATAGTTTTGCTTATTATTTGGACGTATTATTCTCCATATATATATATATATATATATATATGAAGATTTACTTAACCTGGAAATGATATGTACTAAAAACGCCAATAGACTAAATTTAAAACCACACAAACCCAAATGAATCCCAATGTAAAATAACTTAGAAAAACCTAATATATCTTCACTAACGCCAAGATTCAAGCCAACTCATGCCAACAAACTGAAGATATAATCATGTTTTTAACATTACGACCGAAACCTCAAACTTTCTTTTCTCAAACCACAGATGATCACAAAAATTCAAACATGGCATGATCATAATTGATTTGAAGTAAACAAGAAGACCTAATGCAAATAAATCAACCCGAGTATCCCATCTCCAAAGCGCGAGGATGTGCATGATTTTTTCACTCGTAGCTTCATAATCAAGGCCCCATCAATCTAATCACTAATTCCAAACGAAAAACAAACCATATCCTAAATCAATCCTAAATGAAACCTCATCCCCTAAAATCGCAGGAAATGGGATGTAGTACAAACCCCTGAAAGAAGCGGTTGTTCAATGGTTGTACGATGAACCCTCATTGGCCGAAAGGGCTCCTCAAAGGAGAAATGGATGGATCCTGGTGGAGGAAGAAACCGGGAAAGGAGAAAACAAATGAAGGTGGGAGAAGAAATGCGAGGAAGGAGAAAGGAAGGGAAGGCATCGTTTTTGGTTCACAGTTTACAGCCGGAGTGCCAAATCATTGAATTTTTAAAAATCAAACCCACATTCGGGAGTGCCGACCATTGGAATTTTTTAAAAATCAGAAACCGTCGTTGGGATTGCCGGCCTTTGAAATTTTTTAAAAATCAAAAATCGTCGTTGGGAATGCCGGCCATTGAAAATTTGTTTAAAAGCTTCTGGTCAACGCCGCCTTTACACCGCTTTCCAAAACGCACTAGTTTGCTATATTTTTGAAAGCAAATTTCTTTGTAGTTCGATTTTTATTTTTCAAATAGATTACTCCTGCATGAAAACTCCAAGTTGACATTGGTCACAGTTGAGGGATAGAAATGCCCTTTCACCCCTATTTTTCCGTTAAAACAAACCCTTCCTTTCCTCTCCTATTGGGCACACCGCACACTACAAGCCCTTCCCTTTTTCTCTCCTCATACACATGGCTTTTTTAAATAATAATATTATTTTTAAAAATATTATTTAAAATAAGGTAGAAAAATAAATATTTAGGAATCTATGGTACTAGTGCCAAGCAAGAAGTTACTAATGTAGATATTTCATGTGTGGTTCTCTCTTGAAGTCGTGGTCTTCAAGACACGATTTCAATGTAAATTCGCCGTGTCTTCAAACACGATTTCAATGTAAATTTTAAAGTCGTGTTTTGAACACGACAAGCAGTAAAAATTCAAGTCGCATTCCTCTAAAATACTTATCGCTGTAAGAATTCTAAAGTCGTGGTCTTCAAAACACGATTGTAAAATTTAAAGTCGCGTCTTCAAAACACGATTTCATAACAATCTTTAAAAAACGCACTCAACAACCTTCTCTTCCCCGATTCAATGCTTCATAAATAAAAATCAAAAGTGTCCTTCCAACATCAATATGTAAAACCATAAATGTAACTTAATAAACTACCCATGATAATGTCCAAATGGTATAATAATGTTCAAATGATAATATTCAAAGTAGCGTGTTGGGGTAGAAAGTAGAGAAAATCGAGAGTTGGGAGTCATATCACTAATCTTACGTTAACACTCTTAATTATGCCATCACCACAACCATTAGTTCAAGGACAAATTAGATCAGACGAGGCGGTAGACGAGGAAGATAACAAAGGGTGGAAGATATTTAGTATCGCGTGAGGGTCCTTCTAATATATCAGAGATGCAAGTATATGATAGACGACCACAAAGAAATAAGAAGGTTCCTTCATGTGGCACGCATTAGTGGTTTTATGTATAAGTTGGACTTAATGACCTTTGTACTTAGAATCTTTTTTAGACACTTTCTACTAACACATACTTTGAATATTATCATTTTGGACATTATTATATATTTTGGACATTATCATCGGGTAGTTTATTGTTGCATTTATGGTTTACATATTGATGTCGAAGGACACTTTTGATTTTTTATTTATGAACCGTTAAATCAGGAAGAAGGTTGTTGGTATTTTAAGGTTATTTTATGAAATCGTGGTTTTAGCGACACTTATTTTAGAATTTTTTACATTGAAATCGTGTCTCTAAGATACGATTTCGTATTCTTGTTATCGAAATCGTGTGTTTTCAAAACACTACTCGTATTCTTACACTAAATCGTGCTTTCAAACATCACTCAAATTTTACACCGAAATCGTGGCTTTGAAGCACACGACTCGACCTTACATTGAAATCGCGGTCTTGAAGACACGACTCACTTTATGAAATATCTATGTGGCACCCCATGGCACTGGCACCATAGATTCCTAAATATTTATTTTTCTACCTTATTTTATGATGATGCCTTTTTCAACCGTGAACCTGCCATGGAGCGTGGTTGGGTCATGGTTGGGGAATCAGACCCGCCGAGGATCGTCAGTCAAAGTGGGGATTGTCAAGATAAATGTCGATCAACTGTGCTCCTGATCACACTTTCCCCAATAAGAACCATAAATGAAGCAGGGTCACAGGGCGCCCGGGTCGTCCGATGCCCAAGCCTATCTCTCATCCCAGAGAAGAGAGGGACGCCCCAATTGCTTGTAATTGAGCGCACCTTTAGTGTTGAACTGGGCCAGATTTATAATTGTTTATCCATCCAATTGGACGATGATTAGAGTTCTTCCTCGATTGATAGATTTCCTCATGTAGTCACTTTAGATTTAGCAATGGATTAGTCAAGGGAGCTTATTTTATAATCCTCCTTCCTTAAGTTAGGGGGTATCCGATCAACTAATCTTCCTGCCGCTTCCTTTCCTTTATAATAAATCGATCGGACGACTGCGACGTGCCTTTTAATATTCTCATCTTCTCGTTATTTGTAAAGATATGGTTTGACCGTCGAGTACGGGTCTCCCCATTTTTCCGAAATCCATGTTTTAAGTCTAATGAGCCGCCTCCGTTGGGGTCGCTATGTAAAGGCGACACCCGCTGGTATGTCCTCCCCGCTCCCTGGGTCGCAATGAAATGTCTCGCCCATTTCTCGTATCCCTTATCGTCGCCTCGCACTCTTGTGCACGACCGCGGGCAAGGGTCGTGGATTAATCCTCGCACGGTTGTTACTCGCGGTCTCGCTTGATGTGGATTAATTAACCCTCGACCGCCATATCGCAGCGCTTAATGATGGCTCTTCGAGTTTCACGCTTTGTTTTTCATACCCTTCGCTTTCCCTTTGTTTCGTCGACCTTCCGCTCACTTCCTTCGGGCCTCATAATTTCACTTTGTCTTTATATTTTATGCCCCGTATTTCGCCCTCTCGATTTTTCTCCTGGTCCGCTTAGCGCCGGGTCCTTTCTCGGGCGCTCTCTCATTCCCGGGCCTCGCGGCATCCCCGGCCTCGTCGTGTTTCTTCGATTGATACGACGAGGCCCCAGGTTCAATCGTCTGATTTCGCGCATACTATTCTTGCTTCACGCCACAATCCAAATCGTTTCTCCTTTGCGTATCAATGATGACTCTTCTCGTCGACGCCGCATCCCGCAGGTCAGTATTCCCATTGTTGACAAATGCTTCGTTTATCCCCGCCTCCCAGGCGCTCCCTTCCCCAGGTAAAGGTAAAAAGAAGACAACCCGATCAAATATCCTAAGGGCCCACTTCTTCGTGGACCGTTTGTCTCACATGCCGCGAAGGTGGGCCCAGTAGGGTTGGTCCTTCATATGAATCTACTTTGTCGAGCATTACCGCCTCTCCCTGTGTCCGAATATGGTCCCCTTGATGTTTTGACTCTTTACACCGCTCCGTGCCTCGGTATGGTCTCGCTTCGTTGTTTAATAATCTGGCCGCTTTCCTTGCATCCCTTCATAAAAGAGGTGTCTCTTCAACACTTCAACATCCGCCTTCCCACCGTCCCAACGGTCGGGGTATTTTAGTCTGTGCTTTATCGGGTCTTTTAAGGATGAGGGTTTGGTGTCCCCAATGTGCTTTGTTCCTTCATCTTTTCATCGATGCTACACAGAGGGTTTTATTTATTCCACCCAGACGCTCTGCCCCCTTCGTGATTCAATTCTCCTTCCCTTCAAGACTTGTCACAGGAAAAAGATTCGATATTTCTTCGTTACGGCTCCAACTGGAGTATGGACTCCTCAGATGTGTGATGCCTTGCGTGCCCAGACGTGGAGTGCCCCGATAACCTTCTCGTGAGTGTTTGCATTACTTTAGTTCGATTTATCTAAAGACGATCGAATACTTCCGACTTTAAGCTTTCCTTATAAGCTCTTCCCGTGATGCTCGCCTCGCACTTTCACGACGAGGATGTCGCATGGGTTTCCAATATGGAGGAATGCTCGCTTCGCTCCTTGCGCAGAATGATAAATGTAAACATCTCAGTTCCTCTAATTGGCTGGCCTCGAGACGTTCTACTGCTTTGAGGCCCCACTTCTACCCGAGTTTTTTCCTCAGCTCCATCGTCAAGCACTCCTACCAGGGGAGAGATTTTTAGTTCATTCAGCGACGTCCCTAAGCCCCGAGTGTGAATAAGAGAAAAAGCCGGACTCCTCTCGAAAGGACCGACCGATTCCCGCCTCAAGGTTCAAACTGGGTGTTCCTCCTTCTCCCAAGTCGGAACCTGAGAGGGCATCGTCGCCCGCCGTTGCTCGTATCACGGGTGCGTCCTCCTCTACCCGCTCAGATCGGAATCCGCCAAGCCACTCCCTCGGGGTTTTGACCCACGCCTCCTAAGTCTGGTTTGGTTGCGCTTGGTGTGGGTCTTCTAGTGCAAATGGCCGCTCACACATTCCGGGCCTCGCTCTATAACCTGTATGGAGTCCGCCTTCCGACACCTAAGTCACCTCCTGGGACGACGGAGCCGAAAAGAAATCGGCGCAAAAGTCAAGTGCAAACTGGGTGGCTTCTCTCGCTTCCTGCCGAGCTTGCGGCAAAGCATCTCGTCTTATTCTCCCCGAGTCTCGACGTGCTGGGAGTTCGAAAGAGCCGCCAGCTTCTGATGAAGCTCGCGTTGTCTCTTCGTGGATTGCTTCCTAAGTAAGTCTCGTACTCAGAGCTTGGCTTCATGCTTGCTCGTGGCCGAACACTATGTCTCAGAAACCGTGATGCAGCCGCACCATTTGAAAGGTCCGCCTACAAGGCCAAACCCGAATGAGAAACATGTGAAGATCGCCTGATTTATAAAGCCATGTATTCTCTTACTGAAAGGGCCGAGCCATGTGGACGAGCGTGGTATATGACTGAAGACATAGAGCGCTTTAAGTCTCATCTAAGCACACTTACCCGGGCCGTGTTTCGCGTAAAATAGAGAACGAGGACCGGGAGTGGGCCACCACGCTCAGTGGTGAGTTTCTCGGAGGTTAGGTGAGCTCCAAGCCGCATTGCAGTGAGCCGACGAGACTCTGGAGGGGCTGAGATCCGCCCGCACGAGCTTCAAATGGTCAGGAGGAGCTCATCACCTCCCGGGGCGTGCACGGATCTTCGTGTGAGCTCGCTGCCACGGCAGGATTCGAGCCACAAAGAAAATTAACTCGAGATCGCTTCGTCGCGAGGCTTCGTGAGGGCAAAGTGTTGTCGAGACCAGCCACGTGAGTCTCCTAAGTCAGAATCGGTCAAGACTACCGAAAGGATGAATGTGGTGTGTTTCTCGCGCTGCCAGATCTTCATCGCAAGTCGCATGGTCATTTTCAAAGGACGAGGTTATCAAACAATCATGGTGATCAGCCGGTGCCCGCTGGCTTCGATGGCTCGCGCCAACTAAGGCCGCTCAGCGCATCGTGATCTAGATTTTAACTCACCTCCCAAGTGACGGTGGAGGCGAGGGTCTTCCTGATACGACTTATTCCCGTGGAGCCTCGTTAATTCTACCGAGATCCTTTCTCATTCTTTCATCGTCGATGTCAAATTCTCGACTCATTTATGCTTTCCTCGATGCTCTAGAATCTCTCCCCTTCTTCGCTTCGGGCCTCAAATCTGACACTGTGGTAGCCTTCCTTTCAATAAATACCCATTTTTTGGGAAACTTGTGTTCTGGCTGAGATATCTTATCTTTTCCCTTGGGAACTCGTGTAACTGATTTTCAAGTGTCTCAAAGAATTTAGACTCCGATCACGAAATTTCGTGATACTATCCCTGTTTAATCGGGCCTCGTTCCCCCCTTATATGGTCGGGAGTGGTGGAGTCTCAGCTTTGACGGCCCGTGGGCCTCGCCGTCCGACCGCGGGTGTTGGCCCGGTTTAGCCGTAGGTCACAATGCTGAGGCGAGTGGAATCTCATCTTGGGCTGTCGATGCGGGAGGCTCATCGAAAAGTGGTCATCAGTAGAGCTGGAAGAGCTTTGGCCGGGCAATAGTAGGAAGGCCTGACTCGTTGGGAGTCCAGTTGGAAGGGCTCGTCCATCTCGAAGTTGAGGGCTGAGCCTTGTCAACATGAATCACTCGATAAAAGCCCGCTCGTCTCGGAGGAAGAAAGGGCTCGCCAACGGAATAGTCGGAAGCCGTCATTCTCAGTCGAGGACGAGCCTCGCATTATGCACCGGCAGACGATGGAACCGGCTCTGGCCCGAAGGCTACTCAGCAAAACGCCCAGAATGGCGGTGTCGCCGCAAAGAAGCTGAGGGACGAGCCTTGTGAGTATGCTTTGTAAGAAGGGAAGTTCCCGCCTCTGGCTCCCGGGAGAGTGGCCAAGGGCCTCAACTTTGAATAGCTGGAGCTCACATTCTCGAGTCGAGGGACGAGCCTCAGGAGTATGTTCAGGAAGGAGCCCGGTCTGTCTGGGTGAGCCAAGGGCCTGCCAATGTGAATAGTAGTGGCTCGTCATTATGAGCTGGGAGGGACGAGCCTGTCATTATGAATTGCAAGAATGGAGCCCGGCCTGCCTGAGGCAACAAGGGCTCGCTAATGTGAATTAATGGCTGAGCCCGTCTGCTCTGAGGTAGTAAAGGGTTATGGCTCACAAAGTGGGAATATAGGGAGCTCTGGCCCATCCGAAGCCGAGGGAAATGAGCTCCTCGTCATTATAATCAGAAGAATGAGCTCGCCTGGTCGAGGCCAAGGGCCTGCCAATGTGAATTGTACGGCTGAGTCGGTCCGGTCTGAGTTCGCAGCTAAGGGCTCGCCAAAGTGAATAGTAGTGGCTCGGGCCCATTTGATGCGGGAAGCGGATGAGCCTCGCTGGCTGCGAATTGTAAGAATGAGCCCCGTCCTCAACCGAGTGCAGCGAAGGGCTCAAGGCCAATGTGAATTGCACGGCTGAGCCCGTCCGTCTCGAGTGTGTAGCAAGGGCTCGCTGGGTGCACAGTAGGGGCTCGCCCATCCGAGCCGAGGGATGAGCCTCGCTATGAATATTAAGAATGAGCCCGGGCTCGTCTGAGTGCGCCAAGGGCCTGCCAATGTGAATTGTGACGGGCGAGCCCGGGCCCGCCTGAGCGCAGCGGCTCGCTGGGTGCACAGTAGCTCGCCCATCCGAAAGGTGAGGGATGAGCTCGCCATTATGGGGAATATTGAAGAATGAGCCCGCTCGCCCGGAGCGCAGCCAACGCTCGCCCAAATGCGGAATTTCGAGACGGCGAGCCCGCCCATCCGGAGGAAGCGTGGGTACTCGTCAGTGAATAGTAAAGGCTCGTCATTATGAGTCGAGGGACGCAGCCTTGTCAAGGCGACTAGGTGAATGAGCCCGCCTCGCCTGGGAGTGCGCCGGGCGGTCGCCAATGACTGTACGGCGAGCCCGCCCGTCTGGAGTGTAGCTAAGGGCTCGCCAAAGTGAATAAGTAGGGCTCGTCGACCGCAGCTGGTGGGATGAGCCTCGTCATTTTGAATATGTGAATGAGCCCGCCTCTGTCTGAGCCAAGGGGCCTGCCAATGAATTGTAATGGCAGGAGCCCGTCCGTCCGGGAGCGTAGCTAAGGGCTCGCCAAAGTGAGCACTGGGGCTCGGGCCCATCCGAGCCGAGGGATGAGCCTCGCCGCCGGCTGGCGGAATTGTAAGAATGAGCCCGTCTGGTCTCGAGTGCGCCGAAGGGTCGGCTAATGTGAATTGTACGAAGGAGCCCATCCGGGCCCCCGAGGTGCCAAGGGCTCACAAAGTGAATAGTAGGCTCGCCCATCCAGCCGAGGGATGAGCCTCGCTATTATGACTGTAAAAGAAATGAGCCCGCCTGCCTGAGTGCAAATAAGGGGCTCGCAATGTGAATTGCATTTAAGGAGACCGCCCGTCTGAGTGTAGCGAAGGGCTCGCCAAAAGTGGACAGGTGGGGCTCGCTCCATCTCGAAGCCGAGGGATGAGCCTCACATGCGGAAGATGGTGAACACAGCCCGCTCGTCTGGTGCAACCCGGCGCCTGCCAATGTGAATTGCACGGCGAGCTCCGGCCCGTCTGAGTGTAGCGGCGGGCTCAAAGTGAATAGCGTTCGCCCATCCGGGAAGCCGGTGGATGGTTTCGCCATTATGAATAAGAATGAGCCCGCTCGCCCGAGTGCGCCAAGGGCTCGCAATGTGAATTGTACAAAGAAGCCCGCCTGCCTTCGAGTGTAGCGTAAGGGCTCACAAAGTGAATAGTAGCTCGCCCATTCAGCTGAGGGATGAGCTCGCTATTATGAATTGTAAGAATGAGCCCGTCTGGTCTCGAGTGCAAATGGCGCTCACAATGTGAATTGCATTTGGTTATCACCACTGGAGCGTAGCTGGCGGCTCGCCAAAGTGAATAGTAGTGGTCACCATTGAGCGGAAGGATGAGCCTTCGCCATTATGAATTAAGAATGAGCCCGCTCACCGCCGAAAAGCGCCGGCGCTCGCCAATGTGATCATTGCGAGTCATCCGCTCGGAGGTGTGTAGCGGCGCTCGCCAAAGTGAATGGGGCGAGGGCTCGCCCATTCGAGTTTGCGGATGTATTTCGCTATTATGAATATTAAGAATGAGCCCGCTCGCTCGAGTGCCGCGGCTCGCCAATGTGAATTGCATTACGAGCCCGCCCGTCTCCGGAGCAGCGGCGGCTCGCCAAAGTGAATAGGCCGCCCACCAGTCAGGACGTTCGCATAATCGTAAGAATAAGCCCGCTCGTCTTCGAGTGCGCCGGGCGGCTTGCCGATGAATTGCACGGCGGTCGGCCCCGTTCGAGAGCGTAGCCGGCGGGGCTCGCCAAAGTGAATAGCGGGTTCGCCCATTCGCGGGAAGGGATGAGCCTCGCCGCGAATATTAAGAATGGCGGTCATTCGAAAGCGCGCCAAGGCTCGCCAATGTGGACCAGACGAAGGGAGCCCGGGTCCGTCCCGAGGTAAAGGGAAGGGCTCACAAAGTGAATAATGGGATCGCCCATCTAAGCCGAGGGATGAGCCTGTCATTATGAATTGTAAGAATGAGCCCGCTTGTCTCGGAGTGCAGCCGTGGCCTGCCAATGTGAATTGCACGGCGAGCCCGGCCCCGCCCTGAAAAATAAGGCCTCGCCAAAGTGAATAGCAAGGCTCGTCCATTCGAAAGTAGGATGAGCCTCACAAGATGAATCGGTATGAGCCCGCCTGGCTCTGAGTGCGAAGGGTTGGCTAAAGCGAGCAACTCGGGCTCGGCATGCGGGCTCGTGGCGTCTCTGCCGAGGGCGGCGTAGCGCCGAGTGCGGCGATGTAGCCTCCGAAATGGCCGGATTTCGGTGGGCGCGCACCGTGCGCAGCAGGTCGCCAAAGTGGAGCAACCGCTCGGAGCCGTGGCCTGCATGCTCGCCGTAATGGCGGCGTACCGAAATGGCTCCAACTCGGTGCGCTGCGCCCGTGCGCAGCAGGAGCTCGCCGCAGCAATCGCCCCCCGCGCCGCGGGCCCGCATGCTCGTCGCACGGCGATGTACGGCTTCAGCCCACCAAACGCGGTTTCGCAGTGTAGGAGTCACAGCGAGCAATCGGGCTCGGCGCTGTGGCTCGTGTGGCGTTCAAGGCGGTCGGCGATAGCCCGAGCCTGCCTCGACTTTCGGGCGGCTAGCCGCGGGCCGTGCGCAGTAAAGGAGCTCGGCCAAAGTGAGCAACTGGGCCTCCCGGCGCCGCGGGCTCGTGGCGTTTCGTCGAATGGCGATGTACTCGAAATGGGTTCGACTCGAGGCGCCGTGGCCTCGTGCGCAGTAGGAGCTCACAAAGTGAGCAATCGCTCCCCGGCGCCGTGGCCTTTGGTGGGTTCTGCCTAATGGCGATGTAAATGAGCCGGGTTCGACTTCGAGGCGCGCTGCCTGTGGCAGCAGAGAGTCAAAGTGAGCCGAATCTACGCCGACTTCAGCGGCTGACTTCAGGAACCGAATCGCCCCGCATGATTCGTATGTGAAGAGCTGCGAATCGAATGCCTCGCATGTCTCGAAAAAGGCGAACCGCCACACGCTCGATATGAGAACTGAACGTCATGAATTTCTACGCCACCTCCTTATAAATGGCGGCTCATTACTCAGATCTTATGTTCGTGAGACTCGCCATTACCGTGGACGGTTCGCTCGATGGATGTCGACGCCCTACCGCTCTCGCCGAGTTCCTTCGACGCCTCGATCACCTTCTTTCTCGGGTCTTCACGTGTGGGAGTTGTGTTTTCCCGCCTCCCTTTACGGAGCCGTGTTATTCCCAGCTTTTTTTTGCAGGGGAATGCGTTTCTGGGAGGGGGCTGCACTTTCGCTGCCGCACTCGCTTTTCTTTTATCTCTTCCTCCTCCTACCTCTTCTTCCCTCTTTTCTTTTCTCTCTCCCTTTTTTCTGTCTTTCCTTTCGTCCATCTTTTTCCTCTTTTCTTTTCCCTATCACACCCTCTCTTTTTCTTTATTCGTCTTTCTCCTTTCGTTTCCTCTTTTTTTTTTTTTTTTTTGCAATCAAGCACCGAGTGTTTTCGAGATGTAATCAAGGACACCACCGATCAGAATCGAATATGATTCATTTGGAATGTAAAGAGAGACTTTATTTTTACAATCGCCTCCCTACGGTATGTTTCTCGGACTGCTTTGAGATAATTAGTTACCTCCGCGTGTGCCCGACTCGCCACATACAAGAATTGATAAGGTTTTATTACAAACCTAAGGCTTCATCGAAAAAATGCTTCCAAAGCTCCAGATTCCATGATACAGAAGATTTTTCCTCCTCTCGCTTCGGGAGCTCATAATTGCTCGGGGTCTAACGACTCGAGTTATTATGTGACCACCTTCCATTGGGGCCTAGCTTCATGTGTCGATTCTTCCTCGTCGGCAGGAGCTTTTACACCAAATCCTCGCATGTAACTGGCTTCAATCTCTCCTGGCTGGGGCAGACCTGGTCGCCTTCCTCGATACTCTTCAGGCGCCCGTTGAACCCGCTCAATGCTTTTCATCCAGATTCCAAGTTCACGCAGGCCTCGTCATTTTGTTCCTCCTCGATGATCTCGACTCTAGAGATTTTATTCCAACCCCTCCACAAGGGCTAATGCTTCTGTACAAAGGTTGTGGCAAATGGGTCTCCCGAAGTTGCCGACTTCTCGTGTCGTCCCACCATAGTACCTCTGGGAGATTTCACCCAACTTCCTTTAAGATCTTCTACCGGTCTTTAAGGCGCCTTTAAGGGTTCTCGATGGTGACTTCACCGTCCGCTTGATCATGTGTGGCTATGATTTATAATAATTTTAATTCGAGCCTCGCACAAAAATCCCCCACTCGTGCTGTCGAACTCCGTTTCCATTATCCGATACTAGGGCCTGGATTCCGAACCCGCATATGATGGTTCTCAGCACACAAAAGTCAAGGTATCTTATGTTCCTCAGACCAGGCTATGCCCTGGCCACCACTCGTGAAATAATCCACCCGCGACGCATTATAAATTTACATCGCCTCGGGTTGGGACGGGCAAAGGCCCCAATGTCCAACCCCACCGAAGGCCAAAGTTGATCGATGTTGTGGGCCTGACGAGGCGTGATATTTTCGCGTGTTCCTCGGGCAAAGATTCCTCGCATCTTTCGACTAGGCCTGCCGTATCTTCGCATCGCAGCCAATAAAGATCCCCGCCTCAAAACTTTTCCCTAACGTTCGAGTCTGATATGATTTCAAGATATGCCTTCGTGCACTTCCCTTAGTACATACTCATTGTCTTCTCCGCTACAGATTTCGTGAAAGGTGTGAAGAACTGCCAGAAGCACCAGGATCAAAACCCGAAGACCCATTTTATCTACCATTTCTTTCTGTCAAGTTCTATAGGTTCCGTCATTAATATAATCCCAAATGTGGTCCATCCAAGCAGCACTCCGATCCATCACACTCACCATGTCGTAAGGGGTTTCCACAGAGGGTTCTACTAGGTATTTACAAAGGCTGACCGAGGTCTTCAGAAGGTCGTGGCTAGTTTTAAGCATATGTCATTTCTGGGCATTCTCTCGTCTCAGACGACTTCAATTCAACCAATACAAACTTTTTTAGCAAATCACTGACCTTCGAGATATAGAACCATCGCCTCAATTTTGGGCCTCGTATGTATCTTCGATCCGTCTCGACCACCGGGAGTCACCGTGGACCCTGTACTGGTCGACCCTCTAATGAGTGGGCGCAGGTCGAGCCCGCTACGACGCCCCACACTCCGACCCGTTTGTCACATGGAACCCAAACCTGAGTGCGTATTCAATATCTATCCCTTTTCCGGTGAGGTGGAGAATTAAGCCTCGCCTCCGCCTCCCCGTACAAGCCAGGCTCCATCTACGTAGAGTTTCATACTGGGAGGTCGTCTCTCTGATCGAAGGGCTCAAGAAGCTCTATCTGAGCGAATTCCATGATGAAGCCTGCCAGACTGTCCCTTATAGCGCTTTTCATTGCACCGATGTCGAACTCGCGACTCTACGGCCCACTTCATCAACCTTCCTGAGACTGCTCAGGTACACCGTCTATCAGTACTCGTCGACTTCTACGGTGAGCCTCTGAAATAGGGCGGCGCATCCAGTCATTTCAACAAAGCAGATCAACTTTTCCATTCTGGTACCTCTCCTCCGCTCCTTCTGCTCGGACCAAGTAGTGAGAGGGTAAACCGGGTGCCGGACTCGCTCGTTTCCGACAGCACCGACCGGTTGGAAATAGTTCGATACGCTTAAGTACAAAGTGAGGAGTTCTCTTCAACGGACTTTCTTAGAACTGGGAGCAGAGCTAGTATGTTTCTTTAATGCCATGAATGCTTCTTCACATTTCTCGTCCACTAAATGCTTTCTTCGTAACTCGAAGAAAGGCCGGCATTTATCACCGCCGTGACACGAAACGGCCAGAGCCGCAATCCTTCCCGCCAACCGCTGACTTATTCCTCAAGTGCGACGCATGTCGAGTAATGCTTTTATTGTCTGATTTCGTCAACCCCCGCGGTTAACTATGAAACCCAGAAATTTTTCCGGCTGACACGCCGAAGGCACATTTTGCCGTTCGCTCATGTTACACCTCAGATCCGAATGCCTCGAGAGACGTAAGTAGATAGTGAGATCTGATGACGGATTTACCAAAGATGTCGCCTATGTATACCTCCATCGGTTGCATCGATCTCGCCTCGAACATCCGGCTCACTAGTCTCTCGTGTGTCGTCCCAGATTCTCAGTCCAAACGCAGACAATCTCGATACGTAGTTCCTGTGCCGTGACGACGAAGTCTTCTCGTCCCCGGTCCATGCTGATCTGATTGTGAGCCGAAAATGCATCCATAAATCAGCACCCGCGGCCCGCCGCGGCGCCCACGATGAGGTCGATTCTGGGCAAGAGGGAAGTCAGTTCTTCTGGGCATGCTATTTATGTCGTTAGTCGATGCAGAGTCACCATTCACATTAGCTGACGAGTACAACGTTACCAGCCGCACTGGTATTCCACCTCTCTTAGAGTCGCCTCCCGGCCGAGAGTCACGACCTCCTCATCACGCCCCTACGCCTTCCGGCGCGAAACTCCCCGCTTGTTTAACCGTCAAGGATCCGTCGGTGTTCGCTTACGGGTGATTAGTGGTCGATTCTCCCATGTATGCTCGCGCCCATGCGGAAAACGCTCTATTCCGTCTCAAAACCACGAGGAGCTCAGATCCTTCGTAGTCGGGAGCCAATGTGCCGATGTTCCTCGGGTTGTCATCCAATGCAAGATGTGCCCTAGTTCCCTGGAGGGCTCTCGCCCGTGAGCACCTCGTCACATATCAAGCTCGTTTACGCTCACGAGTCGACCGCTCTTGTTTCATGGAGGTCAGGTAACACTCGGCCACCCGCGATTTTCTGACCGGGTCCGACTCCATTCACCGTTCTGAATTCGATTATCATGTGATTGGCCGAGGGGACGGCTTATCATTCAGGGAGTGGTCCGCCAGCGAAGATATTATGCCGACGGCATCCACTATAAGGAACCTCGCCGCCGTCAGTCGCGGGGTTCTCCCAAGGTCGCACTACCGAATCGAAAGCCCAATCCAGAGTACCTTCTCCCGAAAATCCCCGGGCAGATGTGCCGACGATCTAAATTTTTCTTCCAATACCCATCTCGTCGGCGTCGATCGCCAAGATGATGTCACGAACTCCATTATCGATTAAAAACCCGGCGGAACCGCAGGTTGCCACACCGCGCACTACCACGGTCGCCACGGGGGTAGCTGCACCCTTCCAGATCTCGAGTCGAGAACGTGGATGGTAGTGTCGACCGCGCAATTTAGGATACTCGGCCAGATTTCCACCATGTCTGCTGATCTTATGCTCCGTAGTGGGCTTTCCGAGCCGAACTAGATTCTCCTCCTCCAGCAAATCCTCCCGAGATCACATGGATTTCTCCCAGTATGGTGCCGAATGGGCCACCAGTCGAGATGGCTACTGCCAGTCGGCCTGACATGGTTCTGCGGCTCGACTCGGGTTTGATTCTGTTCGTCTTCAGAGATATGAAACGCCGAAGATACCCGCGTTGTATCAAATATTCTATTTCTCTTCTTAGTTGTATACAGTTGTCCGTGCGATGTCCATAGTCCCTGTGAAACTCGCAATACTTGGTGTTATCCCTTGTCGCGGGATCTGATTTCATCTGTGTCGGCCATCTCAGGAATTGCTCGTTTCGTACCTCATGTAGGACTTGTGATACTGAGGCCGTTAGTGGGGTGAAGCGTTGTGCCGGGTAATGTCGTCGTCCTTCAGTTTGCGGTGGGCCCAGACGGTCTCTGAGATTCCCCCGCCTTTTAGGGGATCGCTCCCGTCCCGTATCTGGGGATTTCCTTTGGTCGTCTTGTCGCTTGGGGCTCCGCCCTCGTCGTCTGTCTGTCGTCCCTTTTTCTTTGCGGGCGGAGGAGCTCTCCTTCTTTGATATGAGGGCCTCCTCGCCGTTTATGTACTTTTCTGCTTTGGCGAGGACCTCGGCCATGCTAGCTTGAGGGTTCTTCGAGATAGAGAACATCAGGTCCTTTGATTGTAGGCCCAACCCCGCGATGAAAGCTGTGACGGCGAATTTTTCGTCGAGTACTGCCTATCTCGTGGACCCTACTGCTGAATCTCCTCGTACATAGTGATTTCAAACTTTCCCGCGATCCCGTTGGATGGTCGGTTAGATGGTAGCTCTAGCTTTCAGACATGTCCCAAATCGATGAAGGGAGACGAACGCAACAAATAGTTCCCGACGACGAGATAAGATTTAAGTGGGGAATTTATTAAACCACAAAGCTTCACTGAAAGGTAAGGGCTAAAGCCCCGCACGCACAGGTCCTATACCCATGCAACTCCATCTCTCATTTTTGTGGTGATGGTGATCGAATGATCTCGACCATCGAATGTTTCCCACCGAGGCATTCGAACTTTGCCTGGCGGCGTAGATCTCACGCGGCGGAGACTCGTCATTGCACTAAGGTGTCCATAAAAGATCCCGGGGCTCCGCCCCTTTACCACTTCCCTTCACGCTGACAGCTCATTGGTTTTTAACCTCTCGCCCCAATGCATCGTTCCTCGTCACTGAGGGTGATTTTGCGCTCGCTCACGAGCCGTCTCCTGCATACTTCGCTTTCCCCACACCGGGCCAACGGCGGGTCCATGCCCCGGTCGACCACTCGTCAGCTCGATGCCTCGGGGAATGTCGCGCCTAAGTGGTTCTTCATGGAGGAGGTTATGGCCTTCCCGAAGCCTGCTATGTCTCCCGTTGATGTCAGATTCGCCCGTGCTCGCCTCCACTCTTCCACCAAACGCTGGGTCGACGAGGCGGCGCTTCCACTTCGCTTCAGACAAGCCGCATCGCTTTCCACCGTCCATGTCTCGCCATATCACCCAAGTGGATTCCATGTCCCTGTGATTAGTGTTACCCCTCGCCAGGTTCCTCGTTGATACCATCTAACCGAGGAATCGCTGAGTGTTTACGGCGAATTGTCGTTCTACGCACGCCGCCAATCGATTCACGCTTTTTCAACCTGAATCGGCCGAGCGCTGGGTCGCTGGGTCGACTGCGACCGGCCGAGGGATCAAGCTACCGGGTATGGGACGCCGCATCGCCGATCAACAAAGCTCGACGCAGACTTTCCCCGCACAACCGGGACGGCATCGCGAGGCGCTTCGCCTCGGCCGTATCTGACGCCAAGCTCATTCTGCCTCGTAAGAGAGTGATGCCTGATTGCTTAGAATTAGCGCACCTTTTAAATAAGCTGAACTACTTCTTGTATTTATAATGACATTCATCCACTCGACGATGATTGTGGGTTATTCCTCACGATAGATTTCTACGTAGTCAATTTCAGATTTAGCAATGGATTACCAAGCGAGTTTATTCGTGAGTAACCCTCCTCCTTATCAGTAAGATCCGACCAACGACCTTCCGTTGCTTTTTTCTTCCCTTTATAATAGATTCTGACGGGACGACCGCGACGTCTTTTGCGAATATTCTATCTTCCGTTATTCAGAAAGATACGGCCTGACCTCAACAGCATTGGTTCCTATTTTTCCAAATCCACGTTCAGGCTCCACCTGTTCTACTGTCACTTCGCTACGTAGGCGACACGTTGCATTGGCCCTCCCCGCCCTTTCACCTACGAACGAACGCCTCATTTATCAGATCCCTATCATTTTAAATAATATTTTTTAAAATAATATTATTATTTAAAAAAGCCCCTCATACACACGCCACAAGCCCTTCATATCTTCCGTTCTCTTTGTTCATGTGCATATCACAAGCCCTCAAATGTAAAAGTCAATTATAGATTTATTTTTTGAAAATATATTTATAATCTATCTATTACTATATATAAAAAGCGAGTTCCCTCAGGAACCGCTCATTTTGTTCGAAATTTTTTTTTTAAGTTGTTAGTGATATTTTATGCCTTTATTGTACCTATCTTCTTACCATATTTACGAGAGTGACATAACTTGAGGATGAAGTCACATGTGGTGAATCATTAGGTGGTCACTGGCCGTTACAACACTTGTATTTCTATCTCTATGACCCCATCTTAATCCGAGAATTGTTGTGATCCATTTCCACAGACGACCTTTCCTCTCCCTGCTTGGTTGTTTAACTTCTCCAATAGTCTGTGTTCTGCAAGCGAACAGGTTAGTTTTCTCCCAACAGCTTCGTCTATCACAGTATATTGTGTGATTTGTCACCAACACTAAAAATTCATCGGCTGTTTTGGCTCTCTGCTTTCGCACAACCAAACCAAGGAGTAAAAAGGATTGTAATTATCAGACCAAAGATGTTTAGAGAGAGAAACAATATAACTTCCAAACAGTGAAAACGAAAAAAAGATAATAGCAATGAACAAAAGACAAAAATTAGATTCTCTTTGCAGACTTGCAGATTGATCATCTGGTAAGAATAACATTCTGAAAGAAAAGAAAATTATACACAAACCGAAGATAAAAACGCACAAAACTTCAGTGACTGACTCGACTAAATCTGTTGTTTTCCAGATAAAAAAATGGTGCTAAAGGTAAAATCCATTCCCTCTCCTTTCTTATGCAAGGACGAGGTCATGATAAATGATCTAAAGGTATAAGTAAGTTAGAAATGAATTTGCGATAATTTAAAGGTATAAGATATAACTTCATGATAGCTTAAACGTTATTCCAGTTAGAGCAGCACTTTATTTTATTTATATATTATGTAATTAAGGTTTGTGACTGAAAGGATTTAATATGTTGCTCAGATTTGGCTTTATATAAAACAACCTCGTTTAAAAAGCTAGTTTGCGAAGCCAGGTTTTTCTAAAAGTTAAGTGCTGTGGCTTCAGAAGATTTCCTTGTGTTTTTGTGCTGTAGACGACGCATTTCTACGGTTTTGTATGAAACAAAGATATGAAAGCTTTTGCATTTTAACCGCATTTGCAAAGCTTTTAAACAGTATCGAGAATCGATTTGAAAGTTAAAAGAGAAGACGATGAGACGAAGTAGAGGTTACAAACGACAAAAGACTTACTCTCTGTTTAACAAAAATATCTACATCACTGACAAGGTCAAGATTTTGATTTTACCTGACATATCTTAAAACATTAAGAACACCTATGGATATTTTTGGACAAAAAATATTTGTAGTTTAAATTACGTAAAAATACTTCAAATTCACTAAATACTATTGAACTATAAAAAGACATAACAAGCAAATATACAATTGTCGAAGACGATATTCATTATAATTTATCGAGAAAGAAACCAAAATGAAGACCCATGCATCACACATTATTCACGGCAGATCCACTGACGGGGCGCAATTTCATACCAGCACATTTGATGCTCCGATAATATCATCAGAACTTCGAACATGCCACGGCAACCCCAGCCAGCCCGATTTCGACATGGATCCGAATCGATCCGTGACGCCCAAACAAGCCATTAATCAAATTCATTTTATCAAATACATTTCGCTAATATGTCGCTGTTTTCAAATCTCAACGATTTCACTGGGGGGGCGTTCTATAAACATTTAACACCTGATGCGCTTTCTTTTACAAAATACGATTTAACCAAAATGGCATTTATGCCTTGCAACATAATATCCAAAATCGTATTCAGATATAGAAGAAAATAATTTCGAGTCGAACTCCTTTTGTTTACAAACAATGTCATGCTAAAAATGTAGAGGATGCATGTGACGGAGCATACCCAGAAACTTCTTTGGCACGACTCCGAGCCTCGACCTCAGTCCGGCTTTCAATCACGCCATCACTTGGCACTGCGCATCGGGATAAACAATACGCCGCGCGATTTCTACGCTGGGCATATACACCCTCATTCCATTTCATCAATACTAACTGCGCATTTATCAAAATAATGTCTTATACACCCATGCGAATGAAAAGATATTTATACAAATACACTTTTTAATATCGCTTTTCTCGCTTGTCATAATTCACATACGACTATAGTCAAACATTCACGACGCATTCAATCTAAGGAACCCTGTCTCGTTTGTCATTCAATAAGAATGTGATTTCACATTCAATATTACACTTCACATACGATCATGTGTTTATTATCTACAAATGCATTCGCTTAGTGAATCCTGCCCCGTTTACATTCAAGAATAATGTGATTTCATATTCACAATATCACAATCTCACATCGACTATAGAAATTAACATTCACAACGAATTGTTTGCGATCCTTACTGTTATTATTCAAGAAGAATGATTTCAATATCAACGAAGATTTACCTTCATGATTTAATTCGGGCCAGTAACTGGCCATGTCGGGTAATTCAATACATTTCAAATCAATTTACTCACATGCACAAATTAACTTATAGCTCAAATACATGCACACATGCAAATAACCGACAAGCATTTAATACTTAATAATCAAATCAATATATGTATTTCACAAATAAATCTGAAACAATTGTCAGAACAGTAACATAATGCATCAATTTATCGATCCTCGCTCTTCATATTACGGTCAGCATCGTATTCAACTGCACCTAGTCAAATACATATTCTCCACTCTTAGTGGTTGAACAATTAATTGTACTTAGCTTCGCCTAGGCGGCGAGGTACGACACGTTTTCTCTCTCGTATACTCTTATATGAACCCCCATTAAACCTTTATTAGGGTCTCTAAACAATCGGTATACGAATACGAGACTTAAAAGTGCAAGGGGTACAAAAACAGGATTGCTGGAAGCATCGGTACCGATACCACTTTGATTGGTACCGGTACCACTTCTCCTCTGCACAATGGGTACCAGTACCAACTTTTGGTACCAGTACCACTCGTGGGTTCTGCCCAGAAAATGGCAGATTTCGTCATTTCTCACCCATTTTTCTTCAATAAACCTCCCCAAATCCTTCCTACATCAAAACCCACCATGGAATCCACCCAAAACAACTCCAAAAGTGATTTAGAATCAATAAAAACCTCTTTTTCATAAGTTAGAACTTTTCCCCAAAATCAAAAAATCACAAAGAGGAAAAAAACTGTGGTTTGATTTCTTACCTCAATCTCTTCAAATCTTCAGGTCGCTGACTTCTTAAGCAAGAAATTGAAGAAATCCCATCTGTAATGCTCCCAAAATACCTAATTCACAATTTTAATATTCGGTATAAATTCAGCCAAATCTCAGGTTTCGTAAAATCAAAATTGATAAGTTATAAATGATAAAGTTAGTGAACTTAAATTTTGGCACTGGGAACAAGGGACAAAATCAGAATGCCATGCTGAGATAAAAATCATAGCCAAGAGTAGACGGGCCACAATACAATAAAATAAGTCGATGCAAATCTTGGCAGATGAGGACTAAATTTGCAATTAATGGAAAGATGATATTTAAAGGAAGAAAATAAAACCAAAATTCTTCATTTTCGTCTCAAAGTTCGTCTCTGAAGAAACCCAATAGATGGCATGAGAGAGCCAAGAGAGATACTATAAGGAAGAAGCAAGAAGAGTATAATACATCAGATTTTAACTTATTTTGGGTTTTTTGATATTTAATCCTAAGGTTCGGCACAGATTGACAAGCCTTGGCTCTTGCCAGAAAGATCACACAAAACTTTCAATTGTCAAGTTATGAGAGTAAACCCCACCGGGTGAAAAATAACCATGGAATCATTCATTTATGTGGTTTTATAAAGAATCGCGACCTTGTGTAGTGCTCCTGATTTCACCGCGCCATGCTGGCGCTCCATAAAGACCACCCTAAGCTGTCATAATCGTTTTTACTTAATTCCAAGTCGGCTATAAAAAAAAGCATTACTTTCGAATTATAGTTGCATGAGCGACCTAAGATCAAGTGGAAAATAACAAAATCTGGGCAATTTCGAAGGTGTAACCGGTACATGAACAAAGAGTGTGTACTGGTACACTTCATCAGGCTTCAAAGTGTACCCCAGACACTTGGGGTGTACCTAAGACACCCTGCTCGTTTTCTGCTTTGGACCGGGGCCAGATTTCGGGCCATAACTGCCATTTCTTATCCCATTTGAGTGATTCATGGCTACGTAAAATAGACTTCAAGGAGAACCAAATCCTAAAGAGACGCCAAATTCTGATCCTAAGTGGCCTAAAAATTCACTCAAAGTGGGGCCATGCAAGCCAAATTTCGTTCCAAATTTTCAACATAGAGCAAGACGGTCAAGCTGGACGCACTGAGTTTCTGTTCGAATTGGGTGATTCCATGAATAGAACCTCAGCACCTAGCTTTAAAAAGAAGACAACGACTCTGCAGTCAAACATGAAGTTAAGACCCCTAAAAATTTGTTACAATACAAATTGTCCCTGCACTCCAGAATTTATTAATAAGGAAATGTCATAACTTTAGCTGTGGATAATCCGATTTGAAATGATTCCAATTTATGAGTAAAGTAGACTCTTAGAGGAATAAGAATGAGACTAAGTAAAACGTATCAGCACACCGCCTCCGCAAAGTTTCGTCATTTCTACGATATTCGTTTAGTATGATTATTCGCTTAATCACTAAGAGAGTGAAATAAATCAGATGGACTAAAGTGCGAAGACGATAACCCACCTAGATCGACATCGAAAGAAATGGAATCGATAATTGGCTCGCTCTATAATCGATCTTTATTCCTCGCTTGTTCTATACCCGCTCTTTTATTCTTCGTTGCTCTATAATCGAATTCTTATTCCATTGTTTATACTGTTTCTGCTTCGTTTGCTCTATAACCGATCTTTATTCCAGCTTTGTTCTATACCCATTCTTATTCTTTTGTTCGTTTCTCTAAATGTTCTTTATTCCAAAGTATTGTTCTTATACTTTTCCCGCTTCTATTTGTGAAATATCTATATATATTGATTCAATCATCGTTATTCAAACCGTCACAAATATACGATGTACGCGAAGTATTCGAATCGGTAGCTTAATTCTATCGCATAAAAAAGCAAATTGATTTTGAAACGTATTATTGAATGACCAACATGACTACGCGATTCACCAACCGAGTTCGCTAGCTGCAACCGTGATTTGTCTAACGCAAATCACATCAAGCATCGACGACAGATTGCGACAAGTGACCACCAACCGACCGCGCGAATGTCGACTTCTATACCATATGTGAGACTAGAATATCAACGTACGAAATCACATACTATCACTCATTAAAATACGACAAGTGATTCACCAATCGAATCTGGTCAGGAATGCTCGAATTTATACCATATGTGAGACGATAATATCAACGCTAAACCACATTACTACTCGAATGACAAATGCAGCAGATTCACCAACCGACCGTCGTGGATGTCGAATTCTATACTATATGTGGAATCACAAACCTAACAACGAAACGATGGTATTGAAAAGGTATTTCAGATAAGTATCTTTACATAATCGATATCAGATAAAGGCATTATTTTGATAAATGCATGATTATATGAACGAAAATGGAATACGTGAATCGTATGTAACCACTAAGCATGAGAAATGCTTACAGATTGCTTTTATCAATGCTAAGTAGTACTGAGTGATGTATATCAAAGAAGACCCAAGATTGAGAAATTTCAGTCATAGAAAGGAATTACGAGTATGCTCCGCCATATGCATTACTCCATTTATTTTAACATCGATATTTTGTAAACAAATAACTCGATCATTATTTTTGTGAAGGCATTTGTTAAATGTAAACGTTATGAATCTTGTTAATTGTAAATGTTTTACGGGTCTAAAATGAATTGCTTCTCGCGAAATTACAAAATTTAAAATGAATAAAATAAGCCAAATGTTTTGATACATAATTGAAATAAATGAAACCTGCTCATTGATCCGTCAACGGCCAAGTTTGGGATTCGGTCGCGACACTTTGAAAACTAAGATTTAATAAAGCGTTAACTAAAAGATTCGACACGGTTTAAACGAAGGTCCCTGTTTCGGTCGGGATCTCGCCATCCTGCCTGCCGGCTCTGGGGGTCACCACACACCTATAACTCGATCTTTCCCAAGCCCTAGCCTCTCTCCCTTTCTCCTCTTTTTCTCCCAAACTGGATTTCCGCTTCAAATGCAAAGACTCCTTATACCACTTTTGGTCTTTAAACTCGACCCATAAGGCCTGTTCGCTTTGGTAAATCCATTTTTTGGATTTAAGGTCTCAATTTACCTTATAAAGACATATTTCAATTTTATATTTGCACTTAAACACATAAACATTTTTTCTCAAATAACCCTAGTCCTCATTTTCCTCCTTAAGCTCAGTTTTGCTTTTCTCATTATTTCATTTCTCATTTTTCTCATTTTATCACTTCAATTTACTTTCCTTACTATTTAATTTTCTTTGGCATTTAAGTCCATTTTCATTAGACCCTTAGGTCCTTATTTTACAAATTCCAAATTTTCCCTTTACACTTGGGTTTATTTCCGAGTTCAATCAATTTGTCATTTTAACATATAATATTTAATCATATGCTTATATATTCATTTTCCATGTCACAATTTATCGCTTCCGAAACCCAAGTTTGGGCCACCACCTCAATATATATAAAATTATTATGTACTTGTATTTTTGCTACATGCCATGCATAAACCTATTTGACCCACGCACAACCTCTCCATGGATAGGAAACTCGGCTCACCCAGACGCCGTCAAATCTCACAGATTCGACATAGACTCTGAAATGGACATTCAGGATCATGAGATACATCATTCCATATTCTTCACCAATAGAACCTGAAGGATGTGAAGAAGGCTGATCATAACTCATTGTATAAGGAGGAAATATGTTGCCCTCATTCGATGAATCATTGTATTGAGTTCTAATACTCATGGACTCAAAACTAGCCGAAGAGGAATCCTATCAGATGATGTTATCCGTCGTTTTCTCTTCTATATGAATTTCTAATGGCCCACCTGACCGCCTCCTGCACTGTCTTCATCTCCAGGCATGTGTGAAATCATCTTCACCGATGAACGGGCTCAATGGATATTGATTTTGTTATGGATCCGCACATTCCTCACCATCATTTCCAAGATCACTATCATCATCGTCCCCTCACCTCTGAGCCATCATAACTTCGTAGTAGAAGTACCAAAGTGAAAAACTTGGTGACATACTACTATGTTCAACACTTGAATCAAAAGATGGTCGGTATAACAACGGTTGGTTCACGCTCTGCCCAATTAAAACTTACCATGAACTTCAAATAAAACCCGCTCAACATTAACGTCTACTTCTCGAACATGTGCAGCAATTCATGGATCAGGATTCCATCTTCATCATCTAAATGGAGAGGTCTAACCTATTGAAATAGTTGATTCTCGTATTCTTCACCAAATTCAGCTGAAATTTCAAGTAAATCTAAAAATTATTTTCAAGAACTTTATCGTCTCTCGCTCCATATCACGTATCTTTAATTCACTCATGTCAGAATAACAAACCAATTGTTTGAGTCTAGGTAAGTAACCGATTTCTTGTTTGGTATGAATTAGAGCAAATGTGCTCCAATTTCTTTCACAGGCTGAAGATGATGCTGTTTGGGAAAGAACCTTCAAGGGCCAAATTCCTTAATGTCGGGAGCTTGATTTATACAAACTAATAACCTAGCTGGGTAATAAAAATTACTTATATTCAATACATAATAATAAAATAGTTATGAAATTTACTTTAATGCAGAATTAACACTCACTAGGAACCATTTTATCTCGATGCTATCACTTCAATCACCAAATCCCTTTGATCATCGAATAGTAAGCCAGAATTCAAAATGTCAAAAAAATCTAAAATCAATAGAATCAATTGAATCAATTAATTAGAATTACAAACTCATAAGGGCGCTCAAATCATTTATAGCAATTTACAATAGTGTATATACATTTATATCAAAATACTTGGTTTCTAATACTCATGCAATTTTTCATGTGCAATTCATTTCACAATCAGTTGTATCAAATTATTTAAAATAAATCTATATGCAATTTATCGCAATTCATTTCAATAAATCTACTTATTTCATAATCCTTCAAACATTTTAGAAATAAAGAGAGAGAAGTAAGACAAACTTAATTCATTTATGCTCAAAATGATGTCACATGCATTTTCATATAAACCTTAGATTTATTTCACAAACAAAACTAAAACCTAAACAAGAAGGGAAGTAGAAGAACAAACCCAAAAGGTCATTGCTCTTCGACATTCTATCCTAGTTCTGCCTGGTCAAGAGCCACACCAACCCTAATCCGTCAAATATATCACAATCAAAGAACCTAAGAAAAAATGTTGTGCATTCTAGGATTTTATAGGTTGATGTTCACCCAATACACCTTCACTTTAAATTTTTTTGGGGACACATAAGCCATATTTTGCTTGGCGATTCCTTCAAGAAAATGATAGCTCACATTCATTTTTATAGAATTAATAATTTTATTTGATCACCCAACCTGCCACGGATCAATGCCAAATTGGTCGATATGTCTAGCTCACTCCTTGCTACTTCATCATATTCTCATTTCATAAGGGTCTTAACTCTATATTGAGAATGCCTTTAATTCATTTGAATTTATAGTTCTGTTAGTTTCTTCTCCAATTGGAATCATCCAATTTGATCACTAAACTCAATTTATCAGATTTTGCTAATCAGTTACCTAATTTGCAAAACATAATCGATTGCTCGCATGTACTCCACTTTTATTAGATTTCAAAGACTCAAGTCACAAAATCGCGCATACACTCTTCCAAGGCCTATTCCTCTAGAAGTCTATTTTACCATTTTGAATCACTCATTCTTGGATGAGTGAACTCAACTACTAAACACCACAACTACACCCAAAAATATAAAGATACCCAAGTTAACTTACACGCAAACTTACCTTTAAGCCCATATTCGAGCCTTAAAACTATAATTTGCTTATGGTCCCTTCTATACATCGTAGACTAGCCTATGGTTTTACCAATTAGAATCACTAATTCTTGGATGAATTATAACTTAACTTATAAATAAAAATGTAACAGTCATTTTTAAAATTTTTCGACAAGAACTCCTTTGAAATTATCATTTCCTTTATACAAAAATTCATCAACAACAATCCAAACCACAATATAACAACTTAGAGCAACCCCCAAAACTGAATTAAACCAATAAAAATCTGTTTTACACAAAGTTAAGGTTTTTCTAATTCAAACTTAACCAATCCAAACCACAATACACCATGAAATCTTACCCAATATAACCCCAAAACAAACTACAATATTTCAAAACACCTTTACCACATTCGTGTGCTTTATTAAACCTAAAACATAAGTAAAGCGCTAATATTCTGTTTTTCATACCTTAAATCTTGATTCTCTTTGCTTTCTTCTTCCTCCCTCTTCTTGATCAACTTGTCATTTGATTACATGGAGAAGAAATCACAAATCCCTATCTTCTTTCAACCGGAATGTGCCCTAGCCTTTCTCCCTTTTTCTCCTTTTGCCAAATGTGAGAAATGACATCTACAAGACCAAATTTGGTTTTAAACCTTAAGTCTTCGTAAAGCCTTGTTTGACTTGCACATAAATTCATATTTTCCTATTTTTCTCATTTTAACTCTTCATTTCACTTTCATTTTCACTTCATTTCATTTTATTTCCATTTTAATATTTATACTCATCATTTATGACCCTTAGGTTCTCATTTGACATTTTTACCAAATTTATTTGACTCTTATGAAATTTTCGGGTTTTTATCATTTTTCGTTTTTAGTCATTTAAACATCGAAAAAATATAATATAATTTATTTTATACTCTGAACATGTTATAAAACTGTTAAAATCTTTTCAAAGCGTAACAGGCCACGTTATCAACTAACATATGTTAGGTGATGTAGATGGATGGATGACGACAAGGACCAATTAGAGCTATAAATTATAACATTAGAGACTGATTCAACTCAAAAATAGAGGGATTTAATTGCACTTTAGTGAGAACCCAGGGAGTTTTTAGACCTTTGCCCTTCTCCAACTGCATCATTTAAAGAATTATTATTTTTAAAAAAAATTGACCATAAAAGTTAAAAGAACCAGGTACCAGGAAAGTAAACACTCTGAATACTGAAAGTCAAAGAAAAAAAAAACAATGAATACTGAACTCAAGCAACCCTAATGAGGTTTTTATATCTGCGTTGCTGCTTTCTTGTTTAGTTAAGAGCCCTGAAAGGGAAAGGAGGATTTGTATATGGCTTCTCATCTTCTGCAAAGCCCCACAAGGTCCTCTTATCGCTAACGTTAGGCCTACTCCCCGGATTCAAAGTAGTCTTTTCTTTCTCTCTCTTCTCTCTATGTAGAAGAAAACCATCACCCTTCTCAGCTCCAAGAGACGCTCCCCCAGTCCCAAAGAAAGTTCCCTTCACAGTCTCAGCTCATGGCACATCGTGGGAAGATCCCTACCATTGGATGTCCAACACCGCTGACCCCGACCTCTCCGCGTATCTTCGCCATGAAAATTCATATGCTGAAGCTTTCATGGCTGACACCCGTAATCACCAGCGGACACTCTTTTCTGAGATGAATTCTAGAATGCCCACTAACATTTCCACTCCCACTGAACGCTGGGGGCCATGGTTTGTCCATTCCTATCCTACCCATTTCCTAATTTTTCATTTTTCTTGCTTCTTCTGTGAACCCTTCTCGTTTGTGCTGAAATTGATGTGTTTTTCGATTAACATCATTTACATTAGTTAGGCGAGGATGACTGATTGCTGACTCAAATTTGCTTTATCGTTTGCATTTTGCCAGTTTCTGTGTGTTTATGTATGTAAATTTATTAAGGTGAGTAGCTGCTCTGTTCTAATGCAGGTTGTACTATCAATACATTCCGGAGGGGAAGGAATACCCTGTACTTTGTCGGAAATTAGCGACTGACACAAATGGTTGGGCAAAGTCTTTATTTAATTACGTGAGAGGAGAATTTGGAAGGGAGAAAGTTCTGCTGACTGGAAATGAAATTGCAGAAGAATATGGCAAGTTACTTGTTGCCTCCTTACCGGGAAAGAATGCATGCTCTTTTAAATTGGTAAATTATTTGATCACTCCGATATCTACAATATTAACAAAGCCCAGATGTTAAATGTTGCTTAATCAGAGTTGTGGAAGCACGTATATTCATATTAAACCCAAATTCTACAAGTTCGAGCTTTTGCGAGAGCTCTTCTGGTCTCATTTTTAAATACAAGATCGAGATTGGCTGCTGTGAGGTCTCAGGGGTTTGGAGCCACCTCTATGCAATTTGAATATTTGATCCCATTTGAAAGTCCATAGGAGATTATGTTTGGTTTGCTCACTTCCCTGAAGTGTACGGGTCGGGGCCGCATTGGCGGAGGCCAACACGACATTATATTAAAACCTAAATCCCCATGCCTCAAAGTTTTTCGAGAGGTGGTCATTTCATCAGAGGATCTTGTGAAATCCAGAGCTCGTATTTTTCTTTGAATTGCTTTTGGCCTTATGGAGCATGGTCTTTATATTTCAGCACACTTTTAAATGAGTGTGATAAGCATCCTCATTCTCACATGCTCTATTAAGAAATGTTTCAAATGTAAAAGACAATGTATATTTTGGGAGATCAGATAAAAGTGGAAGCTTTCTGTGGTTTCATGTCACCAATGAAATGTAAATTCAAACTTTACAGAATTGGTTTTATATCTTTGAAATTGATTTTTATTTTCATTGTCATGCAAATTCTATTTAGAGTTATTTTATGTCAGAGGTTATGTCTATGTTGGTACATGTCGAGTTTCTCCAAATCACAACTTTCTTGCGTGACACCCGATAACCGCAGTGAACGGCTATGCCTTCCAAATTAAGGATCTCCGAGTATCGAGCCCTTCCGCAGTCGAGGTTGATGGGGTCATAGCCTCTGGCATGGGCCCGAGATGGTTGTACTTTGTTCTATACAATAACAGATGAAACCAACTACCATACGGTGCAAACTTCGTTTTTTCTTCAGGTTTTCATTTTAGGAGTTGGATATTCTCTTACCTATTTCTTAGTTGGCAGGGTGCTATGCCTTAAACTGGGCTCAGATGCTGTGAATAATGTCCCAATATTTACAGAAAGTGATCCCAGCTTCTGTGTGGACATCACAAGTACAAAGGATGGCAAATTTATAACCGTGAATTCTAATTCAAGGAGTTCATCTCAGGAAGGAACTTGCCTATACAATTTCCTATTTCTTCATTGGCATTTGTAAATAGGCAAGCTTCTTTCCTGATGTTTATTCTTGTTGCTCTGCAGGTTTTTGTGATAAATGCAACCAATCCAGAAGAGGGCTTGAGAAGAATGAATAAGCGTATCCCTGGTGTACAGTATTTTTTGGAACATCACTATGGGTTTTTCTACATTCTCACGAATGCACCTCTAACTGATAAGGAATTATCTGTTGGAAATTATTACTTGGCCAGATGCCAGGTTGATGATGTACAGCTGGCTAATTGGCAGGTGAATCTTGTCCCCTTTGTATCTTAATTGAATGTCGCACCTGGTGTTCTATTCTTTTATATTCAAAGGCATATGTAAACCGCTTTTACCGAAAATCAAGGATTAAATGGATTAAATTACTTCATCTCTGTGAAAACCCTTCCAACAAAGAAGAGTCGATAGAGTTATACTCATGGACATTGGAATAATTAGTCCATTTTCTTGGTTGAAAATGAAAAGGCGAAATGGAGCCTTATATTTTGTATATTTGTTTGTTTCGAAAAACTAGAAACTTAATTTATGTGCAAGTTTATGTCAATAACTTCTCATTTGGTGCATGGAAATAGTTAAATACCACTTAGAAACTGAATTGTTGGAACTGTTTTGAACTCATGCACAACTTCCCTTACTTATAAGTACAACATCACGATACATAACATGTTGTAACTATTACCCTAAACTATGAATTCTAGCATGCTGGCTTGCTTCTGTGATTCTGTTCACTAGTAGGTTGATATATTGTAGCAGTTGAAACTTATATAAATTTTAGAAGATTTCACTAATTATCATGGGATGCACAAAGGTATATCTTGGAAATTTCAGTGGGATAAATTTCTTTGGGTGCATATATAGTTTAACCACACTCTAGGATTTCTTATGGTTTGTAGGCAAATGTAGCATTATTTTTCAAACACTTATAAAAGCTGAATGTAAATACATTGCCAGCTGTTATTGTATTTCACAATTTGATCCTCTTACATTTCATTGACATATCACCATAAATGAATGGGGAGAAAGGAGACCTGCAATGAAGCTTCATAGATTGGATCATTATGATGACATTGCCTACTTATTGTAGTGGTGAAAGTTTTTGGTGATGCGCCCTAGGGCAATAGTGTAAACATTGTCATTTTACATTTCATCAAGAGACATTTTATTTTGTGAATAGTTGATTCTACTTATGGTCATCAAAGTGCGTGATCGATAGTAGAACCCTAAGGCTTCATATGAATAAGAGACTAGAAAATGCATAACCTGTTCAAATGAATTAATATGGGTTTTAGTCTCGTTTAGCTACAGAAATTGTGTGATTGAACTTTACGAGGATGATTTAATCCATGCCTTGTGTTCAATCAGGATATCGTGTGACAAAAGGATTAGGACGTTCACTATAGACATCCACATAATTTGGGTAGTCATAATGTATAGCTAGAGGCCGCTTATGATTTGTGGGCTTGAAATAGGTTTTGAGCCCACTACCAACATTATGTGGAGCTACAAGGTTGTACACTTAGAATGACCCGGAAACCAGTCCTTGGGTTTCAAGTAGTATTTAAACTCAAGGGATCTCCTAGTGAGGGCAACCATGTAGAGAGATGGCTAGGCTCGTGGAGACACAACCTACGTGCAGCACGCGTCTCTCGAGGTTTTTGAGCAAGCTCTATTCTCGTGGATATCAGGAGGGTGAGTGCGATCGCTACACCTTTGGTTCTAAGTAAGGAAGGTCTTCATTGCGTGACAAAGAAGCGATCTTTGCCCTAACAAGAGGTAATTTTCTGTCTCTAGACTATCTAATCAAGTCACATGGATCTTAGATGCTTTCTGGGCGCTAAATTTTTTGTTTTTCCCCTCCCCTCGTTTGGTTCCACGCCCTCGAAACCCCACAAAAGTAACCTTGCCCATTTTGGCTTTGAGTGAATTCTTGTATAGTTGGCTAGAGCCTTAAAGATGTAGTGGCCAGAAAGGAAGTGGTATGAGGCAGTAATGTAGAAAAAATAATGTGCAAACGACAAAAAATCAGGTCCTAGGCAGAGCAGACTAGAAAAAAAAAAAAAAAAAGGTTTCATATAGACTGTGTGGATGACCGCAACTATATTAAAACTTATTTGAGTTGAGTTGAAGAGCATATTAGTAGAAAAAACATCCGATTGTATGAACAAATCCATTTCAAAAATGGATTTGTTGGAATATTTAAATATTCAACTTCAATATTCAATTTAATAGAATATTTAAATGCAGTTTATTAAAACAAATCCATTGGAGTATTATGGGATTGAACAAAAAAAACCCACTAAAAAGCCCATAAACCAAGCATAATATTGATGCCCAAACTCAAGTAAAAAGTGATGTAAAACAGAATGAAATAAAAGCAAGTAAAAAATATAGATTAAAGAAATCAAAGTTCATAAGCCAGTGCCACCAACACCACCATTACTATTGCAGCACTGCAGCTGTGGATCATCATACCCCCCATGCTCATCTCCAACAAGTTCTCCTGAGTCCTGACATATCCAGTGAATTATTGGCGAATGCAGGCTCTCTCTTAACCTTTCATATCCTTTCAATAAAAGAAAATAAAGAGTGGTTTATGAAGAAAACAGTTTTGAGATTGAAGAAAACAGAACTGATGAAGAAAACATAACTGAGCTGGAAATTATATTAATTTCTGAATGATTCTGTATAGCCTATATAACACACTAGATATACACAGCTTGTAATGACCGAAAAGGAAGTTCCCATAACCACCCCAAATTTTGGGATTTGATTATTCACTTCCCTAATCAATTCTAGAATCAAATTATCGACCCTCGATTCTTTCTTCCTAAAAATCTGATTTACATACTTCCCACACTCCCCTCCAAGTCAGAATATAGATCTTCCATTCCCGTATCATAATATTTTTATCGCACAACCTCTTTGTTAGCACATTCGCTAATCAGGTCCCATAGAACATCCGAGTATAAATTAACCACTATCCAACTTTTCGTGAAGTTTTGTCTATCTCTATTGCATTGTTCTAATATGTCGCACCTGACATGAGCAATGCTGATTGCCGATTTATTATCACGATAGAGTTTCACAAAGCCATCTATCGTAACCTTCAAATCTTCTGCACGATTCTGATCCACAACAATTCACATACTCCTTCTGCCATAGCTCTAAACTCTGCCTCTACACTTGACCGTGCTACCACATTTTGCTTCTTACTCCTCCAAGATACTATATTTCCCCCAAGAAAGGTACAATAGCTTGTAGTTGATCACCTGTCCAATGGAGACCTTGCAAAATTTGCATTGGTGTATATTGCCAAAGCAGTATTTGGTGTTTTCTTGAATAAGATTCCCTTCGACGTGTTTTTAAGTAATGGAGGACCTTGCAGCCTTGGAAGATGAATTTCAGATCATGTATGAATTGGACTGGATACACCTCACGACAGCTATGTCTGGCCTAGTATGTGCAAGATAAATGAGTCTCCCAACAAGCTGTTAATACATTGTTTTGTAAACTTTCTTCTCTCCAAGTGCTTCACTTAATCTGTGATTTTGTTCAATGGGAGTCGCAATTGGTTTACTGGCCATCATACTTGTTTCCTTGAGAAGACTCACAATATATTTCACAGAAATACGTTGACCGAGCCACCTCAATTCCGCCGGAATACTTCACTCTTCCAAAATCTTATTTCAAACTCTCGCGTATCGCTTTCAAGGTATTTTCTTCTCATCATTCTTGTAACAATACAACATCCACATACAATACTACCGTGATTCCCAAGTCGAATGTTTTTAGAAAAATGTTCGATTTCCGTTTGTTTGTGAACCATTACCATAACTCGAAACCTTTCCAAACCAAGCACGTGGGGATTGTTTTAAATACATAAGGCTCCTTTAATCGACAAACTCATAGTCATGAAAGGCGCTGCCGCAGCAGCGGCTGCGAAATGTGGTGCCTCGCCTAAGTCGTGGCGACGCCTCAATGGCATAAGGCATCAAGGGCGCAAAGGCGCGTGCCTTTCATGAGGCGCGCCATCGACCAAGTATGTCTTCTTCCTCTTCTTCTTCCGCTTTCTCTTATTCTTCGTCTGGTTTTTTTCGGGTATCGCCGCATTTCATAGGACGAGGGTCTCGCTGATGGAACTCGGGGCCAAAAAGACGTCGTTTGGTCTCTCTAGGACATAAAACGACGTCATTTTGACTTTTTATTTTTTATTTTTTTAAAACCCCTCCTAAAACGACGTTGTTAGACTAAGTCACTCAATGACGCCAGATAAGTACTTAAAATAGCCTGAATGACGCCGTTGACTCGTAGTCCAAACGATGTTGTTTTGGGATGTGCCGGAATTTAAAAAAAGTACTGGCTGCTTTCCAAAATCACGCGCCGTTTTGTATCGTGCTGTCCAAAACGACGTCGTTTTGGCTACAAAACCCTAGAAATTGTTTTTTTGGGTGTTCCAACCCTCATTTTTGCCCTCTTTCAAGCCAAAACAAGCCCTAACACTCCCAACAACAGTACAAGAGAAGAAGGGGCAGAAAATCAACCATAATAGCCAAGAAAATTTTGGAAACAAGGAAAAATCTCTTATTTCCACTGGTATTTGCTTCCTTTCTCTACTTTAATTTCTCGTTTCACTTACGATTTTGTTCATGATTTAGTTATAAATGAGTACGAGTCTCATGAATCATTTATTTTATTTTTGTAGTAAAATCACTCAAGTATGTGAAAATATATATTTGATTTTCGATGATAAACATTTATATATTTGATTTAGGTTTTAAAATATATATGTAAAATAGCGCCTTTCATAAAAGCTCGCTCTTAAGGCTCCAGAGGCTCATACTGTGCGCTCATACTTTCACAACGATGGACAAACCTTGTTTCCATCACCCCCATCGAACCCTGATGGAATACTCATGTAAATCTTTTCTTCTAACTCACCATGAAGCGAAAACATTTCTACATTCCCCAATCAAAAAATTAATGTACTAAGGATAGTAAAATTCTTACCGTATTTATCCCTTGCCACCGAGCAAATGCTCTCGATAATCCACCCATATGTCCGAAAGATAACTTTCTGAAACCAATCTTGCTCAGACCGTCTCTGTGGTTTTCATCACCTTTGAATTTTACTACAAACACCCACTAAGCAAATTAATCGTTTCTTACCACTAGGTAGATCAACCAATTCCAAGTTTCATTTTTGTACGCATCCATGTCACCTCCATAGCAAGTCTCCATTCCTTCTTGATAATGCTTTAGACAATGAGTCGGGAATAAGAATAGTGCTTAAAGCTGAAAGGAAGCTTTTATGCGATTCAAGGGAAAATTCTAAAAAGACACAAAGTGAGACAAATGGATATAAGTGGGCCTTTTCAGGTGCATCTACAAGTTCCTTTCTAAGCTTGTGGTAGATCATGATCAAGAATAGGAGTTTAGTAATGTTCAAGAATTGTTACCTCATTTCCGGACTCACTTCAAGACCGTTTCGTCGTTGTTCTACGGGGTCCTTTCTCCTTATATACACTTGATCAAACCGAAATTGATCAAATATCTGACTGTTTACTTCCTTTTCCTCTGTCGACTCTTATTGCGGGACTGAATTGGTTCCAAAGAAATCGGGTAACACTCAAGTGGCTTTCTTTGATTTGGAATGACTCGATGAGGGATTGTTTCATGGCATATATTCACTCCTCATCTTTCAAGCATATCTTCAAGCATGTATAACCCTCAAGACAAGGAGGAGAAGTATGACTTATTTTCAATAAAGTAACATCAACTGAATATAAAATTTCAAAGGTGGATGATAACATTATATTCCTTTAGAAAGAGATGAGCACCTACAAAGACGCACTTAAGATTCAGGATCTAATTTTCCCCTTGCGAGACTGTGACTATGGACAGCGGACGGCACTCAAAACTCGAGGAGGTCAAGAGTGATCGAATGTCCTGGATGTAATTGAGACAAGGTTTTTAGTGGACTAACCTCAAAACTCTAGAAGGAATCTGCTTATGACATATGTTGATGTGAGTATAGCCTCCCCAAAGAGGATTTTTGCACATTTTATCAAACAATAAGGTTTGAGTACACTCAAGAATACGACTGCTTTTTCCTTTCGCGAACCCATTCATTGGAAGTGGTGATACAAGATGATTCATATGATTCCTTAATTTTGAAACCATTGAGACAAAATTTGATCGAAATAACTATGAGCATTTTTGAGGGATTTTCTCGATTTGTACCAAATTGATTTTTGAACCATTGTACACAAAAATACCTTAAAATATGACTTACATAGATTTATTTCGAGCAAATAGATCTAAGAAACTTCAGACAATCATCAATAAATGTTACAACCACCTAGATCGTGAGATATTCGAATGGTGGATGGTCCCTAAATGTCACTCTGAATAGAAAAGAAAGGAGAAGATCTCATTACTAATAGGAAGGATACACGTGCATGTTTTGCATACTCAAATGTCATAATGAAAGGTCAATATCCATCCTCGACAAGGTAGAAACATTAATTTTTAATGTGGAAAAAGACACGTGACCTAGACGCCTATGATGTAACCAAATGACATCTTTATTTGATGAAGAGAAAAAGGAAGTAGATAAAGTAGACTTAACTGGGGCTTCCGATCGACTGGGGACAGACTCAAGAAGTGTAGTCTAAGATGCCTCGCAAGTCCAATCTTCCTCCCTAACTCGGTCTTGAAATTCACAAAAGGAGACATCGAGTATAACACGACAACTTAGATCTGTGAGATTTTTGTATTGAAACAAGATTAGTGGATAGTTGAGGGATGAAGAACATTTTAAGAGTAGATTTGAGGTAGCAGGACATCTCTATGCCGACCCTTTGTGGTGGTAGTTCCATCGGCAACTTGAGTTTTCTTATTGCTTGGACAAAGTAAATAGGTTTAAATTATGATTTGGATTATGGGTCATATGGTGGTATACAGGAATCAGGATCAAACATTCCTAAACTCATTACTTGAAGCATTTAATTCAAGAGAAATTAGAGTTTCACTTGAAAGAGTCAATGAACACATACCCAGAGTTGGGTTGCGCACAACCTGTTCTCCTTCAATAGTTGAAGAGATGGAGTCTGACATGATTGATGCTGATGAAACAACAGTAGACGATAAAGGGGATCAAGAAATAAAGGTAGTAGGGGCCATAGAAAAAATACCAATGAAGGTTGAGGATTACACTAGTAATGAAGGTTGGAAAAGGAAGCGAAAAAGCTGGCATGAAGTAGCCTGAAGAATGACTGAAAAAATCTGGTACAACAATGAAGGCTACCTAAAAAATTTCCTAGAAAATTCCTTAAAAACCGATGCGACAATGGAGGCTGCGAGAGGAATCCACGAAACCACAGGGCTTGAAACTAGGAATGAAGGTTGAAGGATGGTTGAAAACAAGTTAGGTGCGTGATGAAGGTTGCATAGAAATTCCCAAAATGAGAACATTATTACCTTGATAAATTTGCATAGGAAAGGTCAAACAATAGAGTTGGACGAAAAGACTCCAGAAAAACTAAGGCTCGATAGCATGAAAACGGTTGAGATTGAAGAAAAGCGAAATGATGAAGAAAACAAAAGCAAGTTGAAATTTTTCATTTGAATGATTACATGCGACTATATAACACACTAGATATACACGTATTTTGTACCCAAAAGTTCCCATAACCAAATTCTATAAATTTTTTGGGATCTAATTATTCACTTCCCTAGCTAATTCTAGAATTAGATTATTGATCCTGATTCTTTCCTAAAAAAATATGATTTACATAATTTCCCATAGTTTATACTATCCAAATATGTTGGATTGGATAAGAGGTAACCTAGAATAGGTTTAAGCATCTAACAAGTTAAAACAACGAGAATCCTATTTTAATTTAGAATTTCACTTCAATTAGAATCTTAAGAATTCTTTTGAGAATTTGAAACACTCTTCTTTATTAAATTTAATTAGTGTTAAATTGAGAAATAAAAAAGAAAATGAAGGAAGAATTAAGTGGACTTTCTTTTAAGTGTGGAAATTCCTGCTATATGCAACAGGAGCAAGCTTTTATTAAAGACATCTTGAGTGTGATGAAGAATGTTACAGAGACCAACCAATTACAAGTGCAGATAACCTAAAATCTTAGGCATTAGTGAACCATCTTTATGCTTTACAATACTTAGATATGTACATATGTCTTTAGACAAGAAGTTAACTAAATATGGTTTGAAAACCTTTCACCTTTAAGACCTGAAGTGATCTGTAGCGGCGCAAATAGTATGTAGATATTGTGTAACTTTTTGGAAACTAAGAGTCCTCATGGATTTGGCTGCGTGCACTAGGTTAAAAGGAGCCCATCCTTATATAGTACCAAGAACTTTTTCCTATAGCCGATGTGGGATTGTGGGACCAAACCAAATAAACAAACATTCTGTAAGGGGTTAAACAAACCCCACGCCAAGGTCAAAGATTGACTCTGATACCATTCTATCATGCCCTAAAACCCACTCCAAGGTTTGTAATGACCCACACCCAATCATGTTGATGTTGTCCGCTTTGGGTTTAAGGAAATTTCGTATTTAAAGCAACGTCCTGCTTTAGGTTAAAAGAAGCTCATCTTTGATGAAAAAAGGTTAAGAGGAACATTAGCCCATATAGTGCTAGGAACTTTCACTCTTAGTTATGTAGGATATAACAAACATTCCCCCATGAAAACATAACGTTCTTGTTATGTCCCATGAGATTGTGGGGCCAAACCAAACAGACAAACCTCCCTAAGAGGCTAAACAAACCTTCACATTGGGGTCGGAGATCGGCTCACGACTACCATTTAATAGCGACTAGCCTAACTTGTACGAATATTGTCCGTTTGGGTGCAGGCCCTTAAGTTAAATACACATTTCTTGGGATTAAGAGAATTAGGTAGCATATAGTGTGGCTTTTCTCACTCTAGTGGAGTGTGGGATATACATAATTGCTATAACTGCAACTAACAACCTATGACCAACACTTCAACAATAAACCATCCACACAGCTGCATGCATTCTCAAAGTCATAACTGATGAGCAGATAGAATCATATGTTAGCCATTTATCAATCTGAAAAATGAAAAAGAGAATAGTTTTGTGAATCATTGGCAGATTTGAATACGAGAAGGGAAAAAAAAAAGGAATGAAGAAAACAATACCTATCAAAAAAAAAGAAAAAAAAGAAAAAAGAAAAAAAAGAAAGGATACAGAATTTGACAATTTAAAAGGAAGAAAAGTTCATTGGTCAACAAAATCTCTTACCAAGATTCAAAGCAGATGCATCCTGCCTGTAGAAAGGAATAATAAACAAACATGAAACTAATATTCATGTTTATGAACAATAAGTATTTAATGATGAAGAAAGAAATTTAATCTAGACCATTACAATCAAATAATAATAAAGAGATGAATTTAATATGGATGGTTGCAAGCAAATAATGCAGATGTGAATGAAAATAATTGATATGATAGAGGAATTTTGGGAAGGAAAAAGTCTCCGAAACCCCTTAAATATTTATATATGTTTTTTTTCTTAACTACTGATGTATTCATATAATATTGTTTTCTTTTAGAACATCATCCTCCCGAGTGAAGATATTAGCATACAAGATATGGACATTTTTCATGGGCATTTGGTGCTTTTTCTCGATAACAAAGGTTGCTCTATGATAAGCTCCATCAACATGCCGATTGATGTTAATTATAAGGTATTGAGATTGTCGCTAATATTACAAATTATTTATCAATATTTTTTTTGATGGGTAATTTATCAATACAATTTATTGAATTTAGAATATAATTTTTGTCTTTTATTTAATTCACTCTATATGATATTGAAGGTTAATGTAATAGAATGCGAATGGATATCAACCAGCATGATGAAACAAATGGTAAAACCAGAAAAAGATTTGTTGCATAATGGGTTAAAACATTATCAAGCCCTTAGGATACAAAACAGAAAGATGCCGTTAAAAGAAATAAAGAGAAAGAATGCTTGAAATTTAAGCTGAATACATTGCCACAGCAGCAACAACAATGATAATAAAAGTAAGCTTAATTATAACAGTGAAAATGAAAATAATGAGAAGCAACAATGAGAATAAGATTAACAAGAAAAATAGCAATAAAAATGCCGATATTAACAGTTAGTTATAATAAATTGCGCATTTATATATATATATATATATCAATAATAATAACAAAAGCATAAGAGATAATAATATTAATACATATACTTTTCTTAGTACATATACTTTTACTTATCAAGAAAAAGAAAAAAGAAAAATCAATAATTATAAAAATAATAACAATTGAGATGGAAAAATCAAGAAAAAAATGGAGTTAGTAGTCTGAAAAAAAATCTCAGATGCAGATATGAGTGAATTGAGAAGCAACATAAAGTGGATATGAACATGCAAGTAATTCATCGACTAGTTAGTAGAAGAAATTGAAGTATGGAGAGTGTCCACGAAAGCTTAAGGAAGTGTTGAAAACTGAGTTATCTTCATTCATAACTCGAGGATTACTAATGCATTTTTATTTTTAGTCAATTATTTGTCACTTGAATGTCTGCGAAGTCCTTACTTGAAAGCTAATGTTTGAATATGTGTAAAGAATGCAACAAAAGAGAGGAAATGGGCTAACCTTAGGTGAATCCCAGTGATAAGGATCACAAAATGTTGCTACAAGCTATGTTAAGAGCAAAGCAAGAGACTAGGAGCTTTAATGCTAGTGAAGGGAAACAAAAAAGGCCATGAAATTGAGATACAAACGTCATTTCAATTTGAGAGCATCAGGAATTGATTCTATTGGAGTTAAAACTGAGAAGATAGTAGCTAAAAGCAGAAATTTCATTTTGAGAAAGACAGGAATTGACATTTTTTATTTGGAGTGAAGTGCAAAAATGGTTTTGATTTTATATTTGATTTGATTTTGTTTCCACGAGGATGATAATAGAAGTTAAAGTTGGACTTTTCACTTTCATTCAGCACAAAATTGATTTCAGTATTGGAGCAAAGGGGGGAAGCAGTAACTCAGATTAGAGACGTGTGGAATTTATTGAGTATCATAGGATATTCCATAGAATATCTTGTGATTTGACTCTTTCCTTTCCCGTGTATTATTTTCTTTCCTTTTGTACTTTATACTATTCCCTTTTGTACTTTATTGTTTCCTTTTAGTGTCTTCCTTTTGTATATAAATAGGTAGAACCTATATCGTAGTATTCATTCATTTAATAAGATAAGCAACATATTTTCTTTTATCCTTTCTTATGGTATCGGAGCTATTCCCTTTTGTACTTTATTGTTTCCTTTTAGTGTCTTCTTTTTGTATATAAATAGGTAGAACCTATATCGTAGTATTCATTCATTTAATAAGATAAGCAACATCTTTTCTTTTATCCTTTCTTATGGTATTGGAGCCATGAATGGTTTTGATTAGGGTTTTGCCTTGTTTTCTTTTTCGGCAACCCATCTAGTAGCTGTGCTTCAATTTGGCCACTCCACCTTCTCATGGGAAGTCCCAGAACCCTCTACCGCCGTTAGAACCATCTTCTTGTAGAAATTTTTTTTCGACTATTGTTCCAACTCCGGTCGGCGACCACACCATTAGGTTCGTCAAGACCTAGTCTGCGGAAACAAACTTAGGCACCCGGCTAGTTAGCGATGTGCCTCCGCGCCGCTCGGTCTGCGGTGCTATTCCCCCTGGTCGGCGTCGCGAGGCGCGTGGGCCACTATCCAACGACACGCTTCCACGGCCAGGCTTGCTGACTGTTGCCGAGCACTCCTGTCACCATGGTTCCCCACTTTGCAGCATGCAACTGTGTCTTTTGGCCATTTTTCTCTTCGGTGCCCCAGTTTTCTGCTTGCATCCCCTTCTCCTTTGATTTTTCTGAGGTTCTATGACATCTTTAGTCTCTCAGGAGTTGTCTAATACTCTCTGAAAGTAGTGTTCCTTCTCTCGGATATTTGAAATCGTGATTTCCTATTTTTCTGGCTTCATGGCTGACAAAGGACCGAGTTCTTCCTCCACATTCTTACTCCTGGCCAAAACAAATTCTTAGCTAAGGCCACGAAGTGCATCTTCTTCGGTTATTCTCGACTCTAATGAGGTTATCGATGCTATTCCCTTGATACACATTGATACTTTGTATCTGTCAATGTCACATTTTTTGAGCATTCTTCTATCTTCCCTACCCTTACCCTCCCAGTTTCGATGTCATCTCTCTACCTCTTCTTTTTCCCGTTCCAGATACCTCATCTGTACCTCCGGCTACTCCACCTAGGCCATTGTAGGTTTATACTCATCGTAGGCGTACTGAGACTAGGCCTCCGACTGACTTATCTGTTAGGTGCAAAACGTGTCTCTAAAATTTTGCCTATGTGCGCAAGTGCATGCATCTCCTTAAGTAGTATAATGATTAAGTACGAGTATCGTCCCACGAGGATTAAGGTTTTGCTAATTACTGAAATTTGAATTAACCCTAACTTTATCTAGATGCTCATAATGGGGGGATTTGACTTAAAACTAAACTAATCTAAGTAAGACTTTATGTAAAGCATCAAATTAACTATGAGAAGGTGAAATTTATAATTTGAAAATCTAGGGTTTTGACTTCATCAAGCAATTCCCTATGGAGAGGTCCTACTTGATTTCTTTGATGCTTGGATTATATATTGATGGCAAATTTCTCACTACACATGTTATTATCTCTCAAGCAATAACATTCAATAATTTCAGAGAAAACCAAACTAGTGTACTCTGTGTTTTCAAAAATTGTTCTCAAGAGGAGCAGGGGTCTGCTTTCTTGGGATGCGTGAGGACGAGAGAAACAACAACTGGTTTGCTGTGGAATCTAAGTCTTTTGAGATTTCGACGGAGGGTGAAGGGAGAAAGTTGAAATTTTTCATCACTGAGAGGAGTGGTGGTCTATTCGATTTGGAGAGGAGGGCATGAGTAACCTTTTGAAGGGAGTCGAAGCGAGCTATAGGGACTACTCGCCTGCTAGAAGAGCTTTTGAGTGGAAGGAGAATGGAAGAACCTATAGGCTAGACCAAAGGGTTAACGTTGCAGGAAGGTATCTGCTATGCTCAATAACGGATGTTGAAGGTAAAAGACATTGGTTATTTTTCTCGGAAGGAAGAGGTTTGATTAAAGGATGGGAAATGCTAGCAGAGAAAGTTAAAGGTTTGGGAATAGAAATTCATTAAGAGGCAAAGCCGGTGAGGAGCATCGGAGTCGAGCCGAGGAAGGGGGAGGAGAAGGAAAGTTCAATCCTGGTAAAAATAAGGTAACTTCGTGGGGTGTGTCCTATGCTGAAGCATTCAGAGAAGGTTGCAGCAGGGTGGAAAATGCAACGTGGGTTGATGTGGGGGAAAGGATGCCAAAGAAGTAATGGGAACTTTGAAAGTCTGTTTGACAGGAAGGTGGAGAACACAACCGAATCCCACTCCTTCGGTACAGGAACTGGAAGTGTGGGCTCGGGTGGTTTGGAGGTTGAAATGGGGAATAATGATCATCTATATAAACTAAGATCTTATGTTCTTAGAGTTTGATATCTGGAGGAGGCAAAATGGGTCCTTGAGGAGGGAAGAAAGAGTTTTAAAGGGGACCTCCTACAACTGGAGTGGTGGAGGCCAGATGTAGGGTGCACGAGGAACAAAGGTGTGTTGAAGGAAGCATGGATCAAAGTTGTAGGGCTTCCGTTACATTCGTGGCAACTAGAGATCCTAAAGAATATAGGAAATGCTTGTGGAGGTTTTCTGGCTTTAGACAAAGAGACAGCGCTGCGTGTGAAGGTAACTAGGGCAAGAATGTCAGTAAAAGTGGGTGAGAAAACTATGCCAAGTGTAGTCAACATACTAGAAGGGTCTAGATCTTTTGAACTCCAAATTTGGTGGGAGATCCCACCTTGGCTAGTAGATGTCTACCCGGAGTCTGGAAATAGTAGAGAAACAAAAAAGCCAGAAAAACCGAAGGTGGAAGACGATGCTGTCTCATGCGTGCCTAAGCATGTGGGGTTACTCCACCCAAGACTTAATAATGACAAGTAGTAGTATCAGGAGTACGTGGCATGTGAAGGGGGGAGTAAGGGTCAAATTGAAACAGAGGCTATTTGTCACACGCCTAATTTTGGCTAGTGATGCGGCGGCAGGAACTCTGTGACCTTCTCAGCCTTACGTCTCCCTGAGACAAGACTTACGAGGGCTCTCCCCAGTCGTATTTTATTAAATCTTTAAAATCTGAAGACCTTACTCGGGCAAAAGGCTCCCACATGGTTGGTATCTTGATGCTCGATAGTTGGAATTCTCAATTAATTAGCCAAATTAGACCTGCTTGGACCCTTTATATAGAGGCACACGGGGGTAGTCTTAATACAAAGGTATTCGCGTCTACTCTAACTCTAAGCCTTGTTCTGCAAGCCAGCACGAATTCTTCTTGGAATAGGAGTCTTGCCTGATCAGGACTCCTAAGCAAGGCCACGCGAATCCCTCTTAGACTGGGAGTCTTTCTTGATCGAGAATCCTAATGCCATAGGACTCCTTGTGACGCAGGACTCCTCGTTGCACTTAAATTAGGAGACCTCCTGCCTAAGGTTTCCATGACTATATAAGGCAACCTTCCCCTATTCTGATCCGCTTCGCTTCAAGTGCCACTCCCCAGGCCCCTCTAAGCCTTGAGTGTCGCGACTGCTATTGTGCACGTCTCAGCTAGGCCGTTGGCTTGCCTTCCTCGTGTGCGTGCTTGTCTCACACACTATGCTGTCGAGCTTCTCATCTCGTGCCAGCACTCGCTTCCCAACGATCTGCCTTGATCTCCTTCCCTGATGCGTGCATTGGGCCAAGGCAGTGCCCTCATGCTACATTGAGCTCGGGTCATCTAGTTGAGGGGCTAACACTATCTTATCAGGGTCGGTGGAAGGAGAAAATCTGGAGGGGGAGATTCGCTCTATTGATAGGATCCCTATGTGTGCTGCTTCAAACGACCCGAACTGTGGGCTGGAGCAGTAGGTTGAGAAGTTAAGTGGCCCAATTGATGGCCTAAAACAAAGTTTTTCTAATGGGCCGAAGGGCTTTTCAACCCATGCTAATGGAAAAGGCCTAAAAATCCATTGTTTTTGGGGTTTTCGATGATTTTTGTTGCAGATCTAGGTTTTTTTCAAGGAATATTTTGGTCTCATGATTTTTTAGTGAATGTTTTGTGATTTTGTGGCATCAGCAAGTGTTTTGAGGATTGTAGGGCTAAATTCCATTCGGGTGTGGTGTTTTTTGTGGAATTATGGTCATTTTCTATGCAAGAATTCTATCTTTTTGGTACTTTCGGATTCTCAGAGGCTTGTTTGAGTTAGATCTGTCCTTATGATTAACAAGAAACCCTCTGGTAGAGTTGTGTCATTATTGCCATAATCTAGGGCATGTTCGCTGAGATTGTAGGAAGTTGCAGAATAGAAATCGAAGGTTTCCGTATGTTCATGAATCATTGAAGGGTGTCTCTACTCCTAGCACTATGCTTGCGAGTGGTGAAGCCTAACCGTCACTTATTTCCTCTTATCGAGTAGGTCATTGACTGCGGGCCACATATCATAAGATAGGTAATTCCAGTTTATTTACTACGTTTCAGCCACATCCTTCTACATCTACTGTTACCCTTGTAGATGGGTCAACATCTTGTGTCCTTGGGTTAGAGACAATTCATCCTACTCATTTAATCACTTTGACCTTTGTTCTGAGTTTACCACAATTCTCTTTTAATTTAATTTTCGTGAGTAAACTCACTTGTACACTTAATTGCAGTATCTCATTCTTTCCCGATTATTGTTTGATACAAGATCTTTTGTCGAAATGGATTATTGGTAGAGGGCAGTAGGGGGTCTCTACGTCTTTGAAATAATAGAGGAACAAAGTTTGTTGCTTGTGCAGGTTGTTATCTCATTTGAATCACGTGCTCGGCTTGGAGTCGTTCTTTTTCTCTCTCTAAGGAAGAAGCTATATCCTTAGTTTTCTAGCCTATCCCATTGAACTGTGAGTCGTGTCAATATACTAAGCTTCATCATATGCATTTGAGACCTAGAGTCAAAAATCAAGCTTCCGCTCCTTTTCAGTAGGTCCATTCGGATGTGTGGGGTCCATGTCCAGTTGTGTCCCAAAATGGATTTTGGTATTTTGTTACATTTGTCGATGATTATTCACGAACAACTTGGTTATATTAATGAAAAACCGTTCGAAGTTATTTTCTCACTTTTGTGCATTTTGTGTTGAAATTCACATTCAATATTATGTTTATGTTCAAAATCTGAGAAGTGATAATGCCAAAGAATATATGTCTGAACAATTTCAGTCCTTCATGCTTTAGAATAACATCCTTCATCAGACATCTTGTGTTGATACTCCTTCTCATAATGGAGTTGCTGAAAGAAAAAATAGACACCTTCTTGAAACCGCTTGGGCTTTATTATTTCAAATGCACGTGCTCAATCATTTCTGGGTCGATGCTGTATCCACCGCTTGTTTTTTGATTAATCGGATGCCTTCATTTGTTTTGGATTGGGTCACTCCGTTGCAAACCCTCTTTCCCCATAAATCTTTGTTTCCCATTGAGCCTCGGGTGTTTGGGTGTACTTGTTTTGTTAAGGATGTTAGATCCGCGTATTAATACAAACTCAATCCTAAGTCATTGAAGTGTATCTTCCTTGGTTGCTTTCGAGTTCAGAAGGGGTATAGGTCTTATTGTCTTGAATAACTGCGAATTATCTAGTTTACAGCGTGTCACATTCTTGAGAATGCCCTTTTTCTCTAGACCCGATCCACACTAGTCAGGGGGAGGATGATGACTTGCTCGTTTATACTCTTGCCTCGCCAGTTTCAGCTTCTGTTCCACCACTAACAAAGCCTCCTATCCTTTCGGAGTTTATGCCTCGGTGCCCTCACCTTTGATCCTCAGCCTCGTCGGGCATTTACGACATCGGATCCAGTTCTTAGTGATGACTTTCCTATTGCTCTCCGTAAAGGTAAACAACAGTGTACTCATCCAATCTCCTTCTTTTGCTCTTATAACCATTTGTCATCCCATTCCCGTTCGTTTATTACATCTTTGGATTCTATTTCATTGCCTAACAAGGTTTTAAAGCCTTAGCTAATCCTGGTTAGCGTAGTGTTATGATAGAGGAGATGGATGCCTTGACTGATAATGGTACTTGAGACTTGGTGCGTTTACCGACTGGGAAGAAAGCCATTGGTTGCAGATGGGTGTTTACGGGTGAGGTTAATCCAGATGGATCGGTGCTAGGTGAGGCCCGACTTGTTGCTAAAAGGGTATGCCCCGAACCTATGGAGTGGATTATTCTTATGCTTTCCCGATTACTTGAGGATTGACCTCACATTCTCTTTGTTTATATCTTTAATGACCACTTATGGCTAGGACCTCCACCAACTTGATATTAAAAATTCCTTTCTTCATGGGGATCTTATAGAAGAGATTTATATGGAGTAACCTCCGGGTTTGTTGCTTAGGGGAGATTGGTAGAGTTTGTTGTCTCAAAAAATCATTATATGGCTTAAAACAAAGTTCCCATGCGTTGTTTGGAAAATTAAGTGAAGTGATTGAGAAATGTGGCATGCAGAAGAGCAAATCCGATCATTCTGTCTTTTATAAAAATTCTCAAGCAGGTATCATCTTGTTAGCTGTGTATGTTGATGATATTATCATTACCGGGAATGATATGACAGGTATATCTTAACTCAAGTCCTTTCTTCATGGCCAATTTCACACAAAAGACTTAGGAATGCTGAAATACTTTTTAGGTGCTGAAGTTATAAGGTGCAAACATGGAATCTTCTCATCTCAAAGGAAATATGTGCTGAATCTATTGTTTGAAACAGGAAAATTGGCAGCAAAGCCATGCCAGTCCCCTATGGTACAAAGCTTACATCTTATTAGAGAAGGCGAATTATTTTAAGACCTTGAGAGATATAGAAGGCTGGTTGGAAAGTTGAACTACCTTACAGTAACAGGCCCTGATATTGCATACTCTGTTAGTATTGTAAGCCAATATATGTCTTCTCCAATAGTTGATCATTGGATGACGGTAGAACATTTCTATGTTACTTGAAAGGAGTCCAAGGACGTGGTATTTTATACAGTAATAATGAGCATAATAAACTAGAGTGTTTCATGGATTTAGATTGAACAGGATCTAAGGAAGACAAAAGGTCTACTTCGGGTTACTGTGTGTTTGTTGGAAGGAATCTAGTTTCATGGAAGAGTAAGAAACAGAGCATTGTCTCTTGATCTTGTGTAGAATCTGAGTATATAGTAATGACATAGTCTGCATGCAAGATTATGTGGCTCCAACTTTTGGCAGAAGTCGGTATTAAAACATCAGTTCCAACAAAGCTCTAGTGTGACAACCAGGTTGCCCTTCATATTGCCTCTAATCCTGTTTTCCATGAACGAACTAAACACTTAGAGATAAATTGCCATTTTGTTCGTGAGAAAATACAACTCGGTTTGATATCTACAGGATATGTGAAGATTGAAGAACTATTAGGCGATATCTTTACACAGGCTTTAAGTGGAGACCGGGTTAGTTACCTATGTGACAAGTTGGGCATGATTAACATCTATACTCCAACTTAAGGGGGAGTGTTATAGTATGTATCATACATTAACATATTTGTTATTGCATGTATCATATGTTAACATATTTGTTATTGTATGTATCATACGTCAACATATTAGTTTGTATCTTATTAGGATACTTTGCTTATGGGGTTGTAACCATTTAGGTAGTATAGATCATCTTACCTAATGTATCGCCTAACCTTCTTGTATATTTACGTATGATGAATCAATGGAAAATAGAAGGAATTCATTCCTCAAATTCTATTGTCTTTCTTTCTACATCGAGTAAGCTGAATTCAAGGGGAAGAGACCAAAACCTATGTGTACAAAAGAGACTTAAAGTGTGTGTGTGCACAAGTTCTAAAAGGAAGTGATACATTGAAAGACAAGGGGGCTCTCCATACCAAGCCTCCCACAACCACAAGACATAGTCACAGTTAAATACAAAAATGCGGAGGTGTCCTAGGTTTTAATAATAACAAAGTGAATAAAGCATCATGTCGTGGCATTCTCCCAATAGTTTTTAACCGCCAACCACTTCAACTGAGATATTAACCAAACATACGATAGGAATAAGGTGGCATACTAGCAACATGGACTCAATCATTTGATAGGCTCACTAGCTAAACACTAACAAACATGCAAACCTAACACACAAGACTCTAAAGAAGATGAGCGCCTGGTGGCACTAGACCACATAATCATGAAAGACATTCTGCTGATGACTAAGGGAAGGATGTATTTAGAATATTTGAATTATTCCTCGTCAATATAATATCCCTATCTCTTCTAAAGAGCTAAAGTAGTGGCAGGTCTTTTTCAAGCGTATAAGCAATTAAGTAAGCTAATAGAAAAAATCTATCCTTAAGTGATCAATGCTACACTCTTTTAAAAGTATTCTCTTGAATAGATTACCTTTCTTGCAAAGTAAATATACTTATTTTCTACTAAGGTTAAGGGCTAGCCCTTCCAGATAGTTTCCTCTTGTAAACTGGGAGACGATTAAAAGAAGCAAAAGTCTCGAGGGGGTCTTAGAGGTATGCATGACGTGAATAGGGTTTCTATGGCCATGTCAATAGAATTTTTATACTTCTAAAGGAAAAGGAAGCTCAATGGAACCAGATAATCTGCGCCTGCTACCACATTGGAAAGGGGCTAAGCATGGTTTCAAAGTGGCGGTTATGCTTGCATTGACCCAGGGAATTTTCGGCCTCCATACCTTCCAATCCAAAAAGAATGTCTTTGAGGTGAGAGAATCTCGATCTAGGATCTAGGTCATAAGGAAAAAAGGAATTGGTCCATCTTTTTCTAGAGGTAGTCAGGCAATTTTGGCACTAGAAAGATTGCCTTCACCTGGAGAAAATTTAGAAGAGGCTAATCTGGAAGAAGATTCGGACTCTGATCAAATCCAAAGGAGGGTCGTTAAGATCTATCTTTAGTCAAAGTGTGGATAGAGGAAAAAGGAAAGCCATAGACCGATATTCACGACTGACTTCCTTTGGCCTTTAATATTCCAATTTCAAATAGCATAAAGAAAGAGTGATTTTCCTAAGTTCGAAACTTATCGTAGTAGAGTAGGGCTAGACTTTTACAATGAATAAATGCAGCTAATCAAAAGGCTCGACACTCACCTGATAGGGATCTTGAACTATGCTTCAAACATCAACCGATCTGGGAATTGTAGTTCTTAACAAAGGGAAACAAGCAACTCTCATATCTTGATTTTCACCCTAGGACTTATAGAAGCAGTGGGCACACCTTTCAATGCTGCCTTACTAAATAGTAAAGTAGGGGTACCTCTTATGCATAGGCACCTATTAGGGGAAGTCCTTGCTTAGCATACTTGAAGTGCTTAGTAGATGGTAGGAGTATAGACAAGAAGGATTGTGGGATACCCTTCCCCTCGGACTTGATATCCTTTCCAGGCCTTTACGCTGTAACTGCCCTCATATAAAGAGAGTGTCTTACATTTCCATTAGTACCGTGTCCATGCTTGAAACTAAAGCACATCTGCGTATACCTGTTCCAAAATATAACTCCATAATCCCTTTCTACGTGGGAATAAAAATCCTTAAGGTTATTGATTCAGTTATAGAAAAAAGAATATCTACATTTAACAAATAAGTGTTTTGGTATTTATTAATACATTTAAATAAAAAAGAATTCTATGCATGAATAACTTTCCTTAAGGCCATTGTTATAAACGTAGCTTCGTTCTGCTTGTAATACCGTTCTTAGCAAGGTAGATGTTAGGGTGGTATTCTTATATAGGAATGAACCTCTTATCCCGAAGATGCCTTTGTAGAGCTCTCGTTATGATGCAACTGAGCGAGCACTAAAGCAGAAACTAAGTCCTCATGGTCTTGCAACATATCGATAACTCTGATAGAGAAGCACTCTGGGTTAAGCTCCACCATTTGTGCCGCTGACGGCACTGCGGTCATAGAAAATACAGGAAAAGTACCGAAGGAGATCTTCCTAATTCACTATAACCACAAATAGAAGACTTTAACTTTGTTTGGGAACCTTCCCTAGGTTCCCTCACTTCAATAGCTCTAGCTACGTGAGCAACTCTTGGCAAGAGATAATGAATGGAATACAAAGAGGGAAAGGGGGCTCCCTTGAGGATGATCAAGTCTGATCATCATTCCCCGCCTAGTCGGATTTTGAAGGAGGTGGTGCTACTGATTCCCATGGTGGCATGGGGAACGACTCTAGTGGGGTAGGGCATCAAGCATTGCCATGGATGGATGAGATGTGATGCTCATGGGGTGGCCGAAGCTCCATCACATTTTGGTGTAGAACATCATGCCTGCGGATTCCCAGCCAGGCTTGAGCCGACCGTGAGTGTAGAATGGTGGAAATAGTTCGAACATCCCTCTCTGCCAAATTGTTTGATTTCCCAGAGGGCATTCGTATGCCCCATAATTTGGTGATCAACCAGGCCATAACGGAGCTCATCTTCTTCATCTTCTTTTGTCTTGTCATCCTCAGATTATTGTTGCTCAAGCTGAACCAGCCCTTCTCCGGTTGGATGGTCTCCCTGAACTGGTTGTTCTTTGGGTGGTTGGTCGGACTTGATTATAATTTCAACCGGTGGAGCTAATCTTTCCTTCAGCGCTGTGAATAGGACTCCTGCTTTCTTACATAGTTCAAATATCAATGATGGGTGCCCAAGGTTGTGTTTTCCTACACTGTTCATCCAAATGGATGTCTCTATAGCTTCACCCACATCAAATTTTATGTCTTCCATAATAGCATAGGGATATAAGGTCCTTTCTTTGTTTACCTCGAAAATGCTTCCACTTGGTATGATTTTGGCTGCTATGAAATGGTTCCATTGTTTTCCCAGGTAAGACAATCCTTTTGGTTGGAAAGAAAAGGATTTGTCCATTATGGTTTCGCTTCCATGACACCTTGCCCTCTGTAAGATGCTTGAGAATGGTATCATAGTTAGGGCGCTATGCTGATGCTTGAGAATGGTATCAATACTCATTGATCTCTTTCTTGCCAAATGGAACCCAATTTCCCCGGACAAAGAATGTCCTATCCCGCTCTCCACATAAATTTGCTTAAAACTCATGAACAATTGGAACTAATGCGGGTTCAGGATGCTTACATAGCTCAATCCATCCCTTCATTGAAATTTCTTCCATGACACCTTGCCCTTTATAAGATGCTTGAGAATGGTATCATAGTTAGGGCGCTGTGCTAAAGCCTGGAACTCTTCACGGTTCTCCTCTTTCGGTTGATAATACTCATTTATCTCTTTCTTGCCGCCGGACAAAGATTGTCCCATCCCTCTCTCCACATAATTTCGCGTAAAACTCACGAACAATTGGAGCTAATGCGGGTTCAGGACACTTACATAGCTCAGTCCATCCCTTCATTGAAATTTCTCTTCTTAATATCCCATTAGGTTTTACAAACCCTCTTTCTCTGTTAAAGTTGAGAGACACTAGTTTTGTGTACTTCTACGCAGCTTTTGTACTGACAAACTTGGAGGGATCAAATGCTGTTGAAGAAGATGCCACATTATCCTTTCTTACTCTCTTCTTTGGTGCCATATCGGCAAGCTTGTCAATGAACACACACAAGAACAATCTCTTTCTCCAAATGGTTAGAACACACCTTGAGCAAGAGCTTACAGTGCTTGGATACTTTTCTAACAGTTGGTTGGAAGAACTGGGTCGATTAGAGGTAGTTTAAGCATTGGAGACTCACCGTGGTGATTAGTCGAACACTTGGTGTGCGACTTGAGAATCCATTGTTTGTAGGGGCTACCAAGGGTTTGAGAAATCCTCAAAAGTACACACAAACAAGCTTAAGCTCACAACAAGAACACAAAGCACCACTTCGAATCAAGAAGTACACAAACAAAGGATTTGAGTTTAGTTGAGTTAAGTTGCACTTTCCAATTTGATGGGCCTCTACTTCCACGCCTTGGCGTGAATTGGCTTATGCAGCGTGAAAAATTTGGGTAGCTACTTGATTTCATCAAGACAAATTGGCTTTGCAGCGTGGAGACTCACGTTGTGGCATGAGATCTCTCACGCCGTTGTGTGATGCAACTCAAGCTGTGACTTGAAGGTCATGTTGCGGCATGAAGAGCATCACGCCGCGGTGTGAAGAGCATCACGCCGCGGTGTGAAGAGCATCGCGTCGCAGCGTGATGCACGTTGCTGCTACAACTCCAAATCCGCATTAGCTTCTTCACTATACTCCATTTTTGTCTCAATCTTCTTCACTTTACCCCTAAGAGCTGCTTGCAAACAAAATGCCGAGAAACAAACATGAGGCCATAAAATAGTTATCAAAACACCCTCAAAGTCACCTAAGCATGTAGGAGTTTTGTACGACTCAGAGTACATTAGACCGACCATTATGTTTTCTATTATCATACATCCTCAGGGCAGTGTATCTACTTGATTGTTTATGTGAACGTCATTGTTATTACATGCAATGATCAGGATGGTATTAAGAAGCTAAAACAACTTCTCTTTAGCCACTTTCAGACAAAAAACTTGGGGAAACTCAAGTACTTTATGGGGATTGAGATAGCTTAGATCTTCCCTTAGGGAAGATAGAAGAAGTTCCTATTCTTTCTACTACCTCGGTTTATTTAGTTGTCACACGCCGATTTTTGAAACTGCGTGTCCGTCGCCCTAGGAACCCCAGGCTGACTTCTCGTGCCTATGCCTGAAACCTGATAGTGTGCGGGGCTCTCCTCGAAACATGTTTATTAACTCTTAAAATGCGGGACTACTCTTCAACAGGCTCCACGTGGTCGGGATGTGATGCTTTCTACATGCGGATCGATTCTCGATATCTGGCAGTGAATAGGCTGCTATAGGTTGCGAGGGCGTCACTGAATCTGGTGGTAAGAGTTACACTCGGCTATAAGTCTTCAGCTATGACTAACGAGAATCCTTTACGGATTAGTCTTGCTTGATCAGGTTTCCTAAACAAAGTCATGCGAATCCCTCTTGGACTAGGAGTCTTTCCTGCTTAGGACTCCTAATGCCATAGGACTCTTTGTACCGTAGGACTCCTTGTGCTGCATGGCTCCTTGTTGCACTCCAATTAGGAGACTTGTTGCCCAAGGCTTCCATGCCTATATAAGGCAAGCTTCTCCCGCTCTAATCTCGCTTTGCTTCAAGTGTCGTGCACCAGGCCCCTTCTAGGCCCGAATGCTGCGGTTGCCACTATGCGCCTCCTAACTAGACCGTGTGCTTGCCTTCCCTCGTAGTGCTTGGCTCCTTGTATGCTCCTAAGCTTCTCATCCCAGCCTGCTTGCTTTCGCTTCCTCGTTTTGTCTTAATCTCCTTCTCTGATGCTGGCATGGGGCCAAGGTAGCACCCTCATGCCGCATTGAACTCGTGTCATGTAGTCCAGGGGATAACAAACCCTCCCTTACTAGAGGTAGTTGTCATTCTCGTAGACTTCAGCCGTGCATACTCATTGATTTGGTCTTATTTGCCGTAAAGTAGCACCGCTTCTGCCGACTTGCTTCGGAAGGGGCGTCGATAGTGCGCGATCTCTTGCCATTCATTAACGGCGTCCTTCCAGTAATCAATACTGAATCCCTTGTTCTTCGTGCCCACATCTTCCTATCTGCCCGGGATGCTTGCGATCTTTAGAAAACTCGGCCTTGATCATAGGCGAGTTCCACTTTGCTTGCACTCTGTTCGGACTAGGATCATGATTACATGGAATGTCGGGTGAAGCTTCAATCTCTCGAGTGGCTTCAGCTTGTAGTCCACGTTCCCAATGCGCTTCATAATTTCAAAGGGGCCATCATACTTCTGGATCAAGCCTCTTTGAAACTGTTTATTTCGGATTTTCTTCCATATTTGAGGAGTTAGCTTCAATAGAATCTTCTCCCCTTCCTCAAATTCCAAAGGCCTCTTGCCTTTGTCATCATATTTCTTCATGCGTCTACTTGTCTTCTCAAGGCTATACCGGGCTTTATCAAGTAAATCTTGTTGGGTCTTTGCAAACTTGTATGCAGCGGGGCTTGCGCTGTGACTAGGTTGCTCAGTAACTAGCACGTCTAAAGGGGTGTGAGGTTAGAACCTAATTGCTACCTCAAAAGGGCTCATTCCACGGTTGAACCAGATTATATTATAAGATAAGCTGGCATTAGGCTCGAGTTCCAACGCTAGTTTGTTTAAATGAATTTGTCACATATAATTAGTATGAAATCTTGTTCGAGCATCGATTCACTCGCTCGGTCACGGCCGTCGGTTTGGGGTGATTAAGCGATGGGAACTGCACTCAGGTACCCAGCATCTTGAGCAGGCTCGACCAATTTGCTTGTGAATCGCGTGTCTCGATTGCTTACTATGTCCTCAGGCATCGAAAATGCTCCCGCAGCGTTCTTGAAGAAGTTCCTTGGCTGCTTCTTTAGTTGGACACTCACACAAATTTGGTATAGAGGAAACGACATACTTAGAGAACACAATCGGCCGCTGCAAAATTGATTCGAAGCCCTCAACTTTGGAGCTTTGGTGAGATCATCGATAAACAATTGCCATGGTGCTAGGAATGAAGGCGGGAAACCTGACGAGCCACTTCCTGCTTGCTTCGGTCTTGTCAACTTGACAAACATGGCATGTCTTGACATAAGCTTGCGTCTTCTTAAATCTTAGGCGATGAAAGAAGCATGCAACAGCGCCCATCCTCTCTTCTTCGGTGACCGGCCCGCGCCATATGTGTCTCCTTTGCTTAACTCGTCTCAACTTGCTTGAAGGAACTTATAGCTTTCCTCTGAAGTATGACTCGTTGGAAGTAAACGATGTCAGCCTCGTGGTGCCATCTTTCACACCTTTCAGTAACTTTTTGATATGTCGAGTTTTGTGGAGCTTCTTGTCTTACTCACTTTGTGAAGTTTGCCACAACTCCACTCAAGATCCCACGTAGCTCACAACTTCCTTCCTACTCAATGCATCTGCCACTTGGTTGTGTCGACCCGGCTTGTGCGCACTCCTGCAGTCGAAGTCATTGGGAACTCTTGCCCGTCGTTTTAGCGGTAATAAGCTAACCACGAGGTTTTGAAGGAATGTGTTGTCTACGTTGTGAGTCCTTTACTATGAGCTTGTGTTCCGTCAAATGGTCTTTTATGTCTCCCGAGCGATGGATGGCCAGTGTCATCTCTTTCTTTTTAGTCTTTGTACCTTTGCTTTGTTGCATCCCAACCAGGCTCGAATCTTGCCAGGATGCTCATCTTGCACGACACCACTGGGACCTTTGTTTGATGCGTCGTGTGCGCCAAAACGACTCGAAGAGTCGGGGCGGAGTCTGGCGGCTGCGGATGATCGCATCACTGGGCGCGGAGAGGCTTGGCACTCTGCATCCCATTCCCACTTCCTCTCTTTTTTGAAAGGTTCGTGGGGAGGACATCTTTGTCTTAGAATAGCCTAGATGAAGATCTTACGTAGTAGTTTGCTAAAGCAGGAAGGATAGAAGTTACGTCACCTTGGTGGGTGAGCTTGTCTCAGTGCTTTGCCACCTTTACCCGTCCATCAGAATTTGGGACTTGGAAATCTGGTGACCCAAAAACTTGATCTCTATCTGAGCAAACTCGCACTTCTCCTTCTTGACATACAACTGGTTCTGCCTCAGTCTGTCGAACATCTTCTCAAGGTGCACCAAGTGATCTTCTAGAGTCGGGTTGTAGATCACGATGTCGTCCAAGTATACCACCATGAATGAGTCCAGGAAGTCGAATATGACATCATTCATGAGGTTACAAAATGTCGCAGAGGCGTTAGTCAATCCGAAGAGCATGACTAAGAACTCGAAGCTTCCATACCATGTCACACATGTAGTCTTGGCCTCGTCCCCTTCAACCACACGCACTTGTCAATGTATGCGGATCGCGAGTCGGCTTGGTGAAGTACTGCGCGCCTTTCCCGATCAATCGAGCAGTTCATGACAGCGGTGCTCGGATACTTGTTCTTGATCGTGACATTGTTCAATGCCCGGTAATCAACACACATTCGAAGCGATCTGTCTTGCTTCTTCTGAAACAGCACCGGTGTCCCATACGGTGCTTTGGAGAAGCTAGACGAGCCATTTAGCAACATCGTGGTTGCTTCCTCGGCTCAATTGGTGTAGTTGGAGTCATCGATAAGGAGCTTGGTGGTGGTCGACCCACACACAGAAGCTCAGTTTGATGATCAGAGTGCGCCATCTTGAGGTGGTAGCTGGCAGGCTACTTGGAAGGCATCGTCTCAAATCTCGGCATGGGGATTACGCATCCAGATACTTCCGGCATTAGCATTCGGCAGTCTTGATGGAGTCTTGCTTGGCGTATATGTGCTCGCCTTTCCTAAGTCCTTTCTCTAGCTATGGGGTAGACAAGGTCTTCTCCCCCGAAGGTCTCTTAGGTGGCTTGCTAATGCCGACAACTAAGCATGGTTGCTTCTCGTCCATGAGTAGTCCATTCAATTGTGTGATAAAAATTTTACTATGGCCATTTGGAAGAGTCGTTACCCCAATCTGATCGAAATCATCGAGGCACACTAAGGAAGTCTATTGTACCTTTCGATCCCCATCCCGGTCGCCGCATTCTTTCTTTAGGCCGTGCGTCTCTTGTGCCAGTGTTCTCGACTTTGAGCTTCTTGTCATCTTTGCGAGCTTGATTTGAATATGGTTGTCTCGCTCGTCGATGTGAGTTGTGGGTTACCCGGGCTTTCTGCAAGGCGCGATCTTACGCCTGATAATGACTTCAGTGCTCGACCCCTTGTGAGTTGCCTCGGCTCGGATGACATTCAATAACTGAAGAGGGTTGGCTCTCATAGGGACCTCTGACACGCTGTTTTCCGCATCTTCGGCTATGATTGCATTAAGCTTCTCCTTCCTTGGGCAGTCTCTTGCTCAATGTGGCCCATCGCAGACATTGCATCCTGATGGTTTGGTAGCTTGTGAGGAAGTCGTTCTCTCCCCCACTTTGTCCTGTGTATCAGGCCTCTTCCAACCCTTGTCTCCACTGATCTTAGAGGTCTTTGATTCCGACTTCCGGCTCGACTCTTGCTTTTGGCCTTTCCCCTTTTGGGTGGGAGTAAGGGAAGAGGTTATCTTGTAGTCGACTAAATGGTCATTCTTGCCATGGTTGAGGCAAAGTAAATTTGGAAATTCGACGAGCTTATTGGGATTTGGTAGGGCCACGGTGGAGCGAGGTATAGTTGGTCGGATTGGTAGGGCGGAATTTGGCTCGAGGTTGCCATTTCTTTGTGACTGGCCTTATATTGGGTCGATGGAGCTATTGACCTTATGTGAAAAAAAAAAAGAAGTTAAATTATTTTCACTTTCGCGAAAATAATCAAGCAAGCAGGATGATCAAGTAATGTATATATAGTATTTTCACTTCTTGTATTGAGCTGGAAGGGAAAATCACATGTATGAATCAATAGAATTTGAAAACGATGCTCTGGCTTGTATTATGTCGGGCAAGAGATTTGATATGCTGTGTTGATGCGCAAAGTAATGCCTTGGGCGTCGGTTGTGCTTTACTGCGGATGGGTATGCCAAAGTTATTGAAGCATGTTTCTCCTGCTTCTTGCACTTGTCAAGTCGGTGGGGACACATACGCTATATCATAACTATTATTTGGGTCATTGAGCTGCAGGTGACCGGATGGAGTAATTCTGAATTTATTCACCACATCGATCGCACCCCTCACAAATCATGACTAGAGCGATGGGACTAAATCATGTGTTCTTGGGTCGGTCTGATTAATCTGCTCCTCTCCACTTTGACCTCTGAAATTCTAAGTTTATCACAATTTTCTTTTAATTTAATATCTGTGAGGAGACTTACTCGAATACTTAATTGCAGTATTTCATTCTTTCCTGGTTATTATGCATTTTAGGATCTTTTTGGCCAGACGGGTTATTGGTAGGCGAGTCTTGGGGCCTCTGCATTCTTGATCCAAAGTTGCCAAAGCCTATTGCATGTTCTGGGATTGCCAACCCGCACGAAGTTCATTGTCGCTTAGGTCATCCGTCTCTTTCTCTATTGAAGAAATTATTTCCTCAATTTTCTAGTCCGTCCTCGTTGAATTGTAAGTTGTGTCAATATGCTAAGCTTCATCGCATGCATTTGAGTCCTAGAGTTAATAAATGAGCTTTCGATCCTTTTGAGTTAATTCATTTCGATGTTTGGGGTCCTTGTCTAGTTATGCCCCCTACTGGTTTTAAATATTTTGTTACTTTTGTTGATGAATTCTCATGTGTGACTTGACTTTATCTAATGAAAAGTCGTTTTGAGTTATTTTCTCATTTCACTGCCTTTTGTGCTGAAATTCAAACCCAATTTCATGTACCTGTTCAAATATCAAGGAGTGATAATGCCAAAGAATATTTATCTGAACCTTTTCAATCTTTCATGTTACAACACGGGATTCTCCATCAAACCTCTTATGTGGATATACCCTCTCAGAATGGGGTAGCTGAGAGAAAGAATAGACATCTTCTCGAGACTGCACGGACCCTATTGTTCCAAATGCATGATCCTAAACACTTTTGGGCTAATGCAGTCTCTACCACTTGTTTCTTGATTGATAGGATGCCATCATCGGTTCTAAATTGGGCAACTCCTTATCATAAATTGTTTTTTAATAATCCCTTGTTTCCTATTGAGCCCAAGGTTTTTGGATGCCCATGTTTTATTCGGGATGTTCGTCCACAAGTCTCTAAACTTGATCCGAAGTCCTTAAAGTGCATTTTTACGGGTTCTTCTTGTGTTGGTATCGATGTTATTGTCCTCCTCTTCGACGATACTTTGTGTCTATTGATGTTACATTTTTTTAGAGTACCCCTTTTTCCCTCTCTTCTACTATTACTAGTCAAGGGGAGGATGATGATTTATTAGTATACACTATTTCCTCTCTACTCTGTTCCCTATTCTGTTCTTGTTGCCTCTCCATTACTGGGGTATGATACCGGTGCTAGAACCTCCGGTCTCTAGTCAGTGCTTTGGTTTCTTTGTCATCGGATCGATTCGAATGATGATTTTCGATTGCTCTTGTAAAGGTAAGCGACGATTAATACTCACCCGATCTCTTCGTTTGTTTCCTATAACCATTTCATCTTCCTCTTGTTCCTTTATTGCATCTGCCAGTTCAATCTCTCTTCCCCAACCTTGTTGGGAGGCTTTATCTCACCCTGGTTGGCGTAGTGCTATGGTAGATGAAATGTCGGCTTTAGATGACAATGGTATGTGGGACTTGGTGTCGTTACCTACTGGAAGGCTAATGGTTGTCGTTGGGTGTTTGCAGTCAAGTTTAGTCGATGGGTGCATTCTTAGATTTAAGGCGAATCTTGTTCTTTAAGGCATGCTCAAATTTATGGAGTTGATTATTACGATACTTTTTCTCACATGCTAGTGACATCTATTAAATCACATTTATTTCTCTTGTTGCCTCTTATGATTGGGACTTGCATCAATTTGATATCAGGAATGCCTTTCTACATGAAGATCTTTAGGAAGAAGTTTACATGGAGCAACCTCCGGGGTTTGTTGCTTAAGGGGAGATAGGGAAGGTGTGTTGTCTTCGGAAATCTTTGTATGGTTTGAAACAGAGTCCCTATGCTTGGTTTGACAAATTCAGTCAGACAGTTGAGACATTTGGCATGCTGAAAAGTAAGTCTGACCTCTCTTTCTTCCATAAGAACTCCAGTTCTGGTATTATTCTATTGGTAGTGTATGTGGATGATATCGTTATCACTGAGAGTGACTCCAAAGGTATATCTCTTAAATCCTTTCTTCACAGTCAGTTTCACACAAAGGATTTAGGAATGTTGAAGTATTTCTTGGGTGTTGAAGTCATGAGAAGTAAGCAGAAGAATTTTGTTATCTCAATGAAAATATGTACTTGATATGTTATTCGAGATAGGGAAATTAGGCGCCAAACCATGTAGTACTCCTATGGCTCCTAATGTACAACTAACTAAGGAAGGAGAACTATTTGAAGATCTTGAGAGATACAGAAGACTGGTTGGGAAATTGAATTATCTTATAGTAACTTGCCCGAATATTGCTTATTCAGTAAGTGTTTTGAGTCAGTTTATGCCATCTCCTACAATCAATCATTGGACGGCTAAAGAGCATATCCTATGCTATTTGAAAGAACCTCTTGGACATGGAATATTGTATAAGAAGCATGGGCATACCAGGATTGAGTGCTTTTCTGACGTAAATTGGGCAGGATCTAAGGAAGATATCCACCTTAGGATATTGTGTCTTTTATAAAGGAAATCTGATCTCATGGAAGAGTAAGAGCCGAAGTGTCTTCACGATCTGGTGCGGGTCCGGAGCATGAGGCTATGGCATAGTGCGTATGAGATCATCGCGGGCGTCGACTATTGATGGAAGTGGGCATCGAAACTTTAGTGCCAGCGAAGCTTTGGTGTGATAACCAAGATGTCATGCTTATAGCATCTAACTCGGTATTTTATGAACGGACCAAACATATTGAGATAGATTGTCATTTTGTCAGTGAGAAGATTCTATTAGGGTTGATCTCTACAGGATATGTTAAGACTGGAGAACAATTAAGAGATATTTTCACAAAGCCTTTGAGTGGGGATCGAGTCAGTTATCTTTGTAACAAGTTGGGCATGATCAATATCTTTGCTCCAACTTGAGGGTAAGTGTTATAGAATTGTAGAATTAGAAACTACTTGGGAAAAGGAAACATGTATTCTTTCCTATTTGGTTTAGGATTGTCTTGTATATACATAAGTTGTTTGTGATCAATGAAAAAACACAATTCTTCCTAGAGTAAAGGACCTATTTCTTCTTGACTTTTCTAGTTGGCCTAATTCAACAGAATTGTCATCCAAGACTATTCCTACTCCCGAGTCTAGTGAATCTAATCATGTTTCAGTATTTGTTTAGCCTACTTGTGCATCACCTATTCAGTCCACTTCCTTGAAGTCCCCGTCAGTTGAGCCATCCAAGTCGTGTGAGGTGATGAAAGATAAAGGGAACCAGGACGTTATTCAAGCCCTACAGGTTTATTCTAGGAAAATCTCACCTCGATCGGGCACAGTGTACAATCTCCTATTCGTGGTTGCTATTCAGTTCCCTTCGAAATCGTCTTGCGCCCACAAAATGTCACACCATGAACTCGAGCCTAATAAATCCATAGACATGAAGAACCAAGTGATATGGATTCACCCATTACCGCTTCAGCTAACTAGAGCTTAATAAACATTCAAGATAAAAACTATCCTAAACGATTTATTCTAACCTCCATGCTATACCCATTCCGAGAAATGTATCTAAGGCATTAAGGGACAAGAAGTGGGAGGATGCCATGAAAGTGGAGATGGAAGCCCTTGCAAAGAACAATACATGGGAGTTGGTAAAATTGCCAAAAGGAATCAAATCGGTCGGAAGTAGATGGGTGTTTATTGTGAAGTACAAGTCCGATGTTTCTATAGAGAGATACAAGGCGAATTGGTTGCTAAGGGGTATACACAAACTTACTTATGGGATTGATTGTCTTGAGACATTTGCACTGATAGCAAAGATGAATATAGTACGAGTTCTTTTGTCATTAGCTGCCAACTTTGGGTGGAATTTACAACAGTTTCATGTTAAAAATGCATTTCTGCATGGTGACTTAGAAGAAGAGTTTTACATGGAAGTTCCTCTAGGATTTGAATCGAAAGAGGGAATGGTATGCAAGCTGAAGAGAGCCCTCTATGGACTCAAACAGTCACCAAGAACTTGGTTTGGAAGGCTCACCAAAGTAATGATTGCCTTGGGATACAAACAAAGCCAAGGTGACCACTCATTATTTGTGACACTTTGATTCAGGGGGAGTGACAGCCTTGTTAGTGTATGTAGATGATATGATAGTTACAGGCAATGATATTGGAGAGATGAACAATTCAAAACAATGTTCAGGTGACTTGACATCAAAGAACCTGAGCTGAAATATTTCCTAGAATAGCTGCCCATCCAGCAAGGGTTCTTTATTTCTCAGCAGAAGTACGTGCTTGATTTGTTGAGAGAAACACGAAAATTAGGGTGTAAGCCGATTAATACGCCCATTGAGTTCAATCATGGACTATGTGATGCTTTTGATGATCCCATGGTGGATAGAAGTTCCTATCGGCGGTTGATACGCCCATTGAGTTCAATCATGGGCTATGTGATGCTCTTGATGATCCCATGGTGGACAAAAGTTCCTATTAGAGGCTTGTTGGAAGGTTGATTTATTTGACGCACACAAGACCAGATATTACATTCGTTGTGGGTGTTAGCAGATTTATGCACAATCCTAAAGAAACGAATCTTAGGGTTGTCCACAGAATTTTGCAATACTTGAAGGGCAGTCCGGGAAGAGGTGTTTTGTTCAAAAGGGAGAAAGCATGATGTTAGATGCCTACACTGATGTGGACTATGCAGGATCATTGGATGATAGAAGGTCAACCTCAGGATACAATACTCTCTTAGGAACCTTGTAACATGGAGGAGTAAAAAACAGAACTTGGTAGCAAGATCAAGTGTAGAATCTTAGTTTAGATCTATGGCACTGGGAATTTGCAAATTGTTGTGGTTGAAAATTATTCTTGATGATTTGAAGATAAATGGGAAAGACCAATGAGGTTGTACTGCGACAACAATTCTACCATCAGTATTGCTCATAATCCTGTGCAACATGATCGAATGAAACATATCAAGGTTGACAGACACTTTATTGAGGAGAAACTTGAAAGTGGCCTCATATGCACCCCATTTGTTTCATCAAATGATCAATTAGCAGATGTTCTTACAAAGGGCCTATCGAGCACAATGTTTTGGGACTTCATTAGCAAGCTGGGAACGGAGGACATCACCAGCTTGAGGGGGAGTGTCAGATTCTATGACTGGAATTGTAAAGTTTGAAATTATAGAATAATTTGTGGATGTGGCTGGAATAGGAAAGTGTTGATTATAGAAGATTAGGTAATATTCCGATTCTAATACCTTATCAATTGTATATAAAGTCATAGTTTCCTAATTTGTAGAGAAGAATTTTAGGCTACAACTCTGTGTATATATACTCCTATCAGGAATCCACATTGAAAAACATGTGAAAACCGCCTTCTTTCGCCTACAAGTTGGAGCTTTTAGAGAAATTTCGGTCGCTTAACATAGACAGAGTCTCTGGTTTGGTAGGAGGTCCTAGGTTTGAGCCACCTCTCTGCAATTTATTCCTCATTTATTGATTTGAAAGTCCATGGAAAACCCTATTTGGTTTGTTTGATTCTCTACGTGTAGGTATAAATTCCATGTGAGGGAGGTCAAAGGCATTATATCTTATATTAAACTCTAAATCCATAAGCTTCAGCCTTTATGGTAGTCGGGTCGCTTAACAAGAGTATATATATATATATATATATATATATATATATATATATATATATATATACATTGTAAGGAGAGAGATTTGGAGATGTTACTTGTTATTTCAGTTTAATAAAGATTTTATTTTTCTTTTGCTTTTCTTAAAAGTCTTAGTGTTTATTATGGACCTTGGGGTGAGAGAGAGGCTGTTACAGTGTTTGTTCTTCTACAGTTGTGTAGCATCCAGGGGCATCACCTGATCATGGCATCTTCAGTATTTAATGTTGCTTAGGCCTTTTTTCCCCTCTATTTTTTTCTTTTTTTATCTTCCCTTTTCCTTCACTGTCTTTGAGACTGGGATGGATATGGATCTGGGTGTGTTTGGAGGACTCAGAGTCTTGGTAGAGGTCTTCAAGCACCATGATGGCCTAGGTCAGCCACTGCCCATGGTCAGCAACAGTCCAAGGCAGCCCCCCCTGACACAAACACCTCCATCTGCTACCTTCACCACCAATCAGCTTCCGGCACTGCCACAGTCATTGCCTTACTGCCTTCATCATCAATCAAATCCTTTAATGCTGTTGCTACTACTTTTTGATACCACCATCATCTTTGCCAGTCACTTCTCTTCTGCAAAGCTGCCACTGACGCCTTATATAAAGGGGGTAATTTTGTTTACCATTCTAATTTCATCTCATATTGTGCAGATGATGGTGCCAAAATGTTATTCAGGTTACACTTGAAGACAAGAGAGATCAATAAGCTGGATGAGAAGGGAAGTTTTTGGTAGGCTGTGTTTGGATTTGAGAGATAGTACTGGGACAGTATTTTGGCATAAGTGGCTCTTCAGCAAGAGATTTAGTTTGAGTCAGATATTCATGTGTTAGCGCATTACTTGCTAGCACTCACTTAGGATGCCTTAGGCTTTGAATGTAAGCATAGTGTGGGCAGTTTTTGCTTTTGAGATTATTTATTAATTTTTAACATGTTACATATGATTACATACGAAATTATTGGTGAGCTATTTGTTATTCCTACTATCTTTTATCAGTGCCTATGGGGTATTTCTGTGGTCTTTTATCTGTTTTTTGAAAAGAGAAAGTTATAATGTTCCAAAGAGAATCATAGCTAACATACAACTCATTTTCAAAATGATTCGTTTCTTTTCTTTTCTTATTTTATAAAAGGGTGTTCAGCAATGCCTTTGCAGATAGGTAAGGATTTGATGCTCCTGCCTTTTTGGAAGGGTGCACGAATACCTGCTGAAATGCGTCTCTCTGATCCCGAGCCAGGCAGCTTATCTACATGTAGCTCCTTCTTAAACATAGTTAGATAAACATGCTTATTGTTAATTTTCTTGGTTTTTTTTACAGCAGCAAATGGAGATTGGTGATCTTAATCCATGGTTCTTCCCTCTGCCTTCAGATTCATGTATGGTTGATCCATGTTCAAATCATGACTTCATGAACTTCATCTATCGCGTGGTTGTTTCATCTCCAGTGGTATAACTTCTATAAGCTTAACAATGAGATATAAATCCTGAACATTGATGCTTTGTAGTTTAATTCCCTTGTTTCTCTTTCTTCCTTTTTCTTACGTCAACATAGGATATCTATCTCTGGCACTAAAATCCTACCCTTATCCTTTTTTTTTTTACTTTTTCATTTTCAAATATTATTTGGCTAAAGTTTTGTCTTTGAAAACTTTCTCGTACTCTTAAATCATGGAGATTCTTTTCCAAGTTCTTGAGCTTTGATGCTTTTTCTTTGTTGAGTGTTTGTGTTTTTTGATCTTTGGCTTTTCTATTTACCGATACACTTACTTATATAACTGGAATGCAAAATGAGAATAATTCTTACGGTAGATGTACCATCAATGTTTGGTGACTTCCAATCATTTGCCTGCCATGTATTATGTTTGTTGTTGAAGTAGTGGATCAGTTTATGCCTAGCACAACATTGGGAGATCAAATGCAAAGGCTGTATGCTTATTGAGGACATTTACACTCACGTCTCAATTTTGAATACATTATGCATATCCAAAGTCCTAATTTGGGGTCTAAATTAAATTTCTTTTGTTGAATGATTAGCTTCATTTCTTTCTCAAGATCAATAACTTGATGGAGACCCTTCTCTCTTTAAACTTCTCAAAGTACATGGCATAATCAAATTTATGAATATGATATTATTCAAATTTTGAGTTACATGGCCTCATCCTGTTTTTACTTTTTGGAGTAGCATCTGAGTTTTCTCCCTCCTTTGTTCCCCCTTCTTTTTGGAAAATGCAGATGCCTGATGTAATCATTGATTATGACATGCGGAAACTGGTATTCTCCATAGTGCAGCAAGAAGATGTTCTAGGGGTTTCTTGTACTAGTGGATCATTCTCACAGACTCATGACCTAAGTGCAAATGAACTGCCAGATGCCCAAAATGATGAAAACAAACATGCCCAGATTACTGAAGTTCAGAGATGGAAGGACTTCTCTGATGCATACTGTTGTGAAAGAAAGGAGGTTATTTCTCATGATGGTGTTGAGGTTCCTCTGACTATTTTGTATTCACGAGAAGCATGGAAGAAGGGTCAGTCTCCTGGTCTTCTACAAGGCTATGGAGCATATGGCGAAGTTCTTGATAAAAACTGGTGCTCAGATCGTTTGAGTTTACTTGATCGTGGTTGGGTGGTGGCATTTGCTGATGTGAGGTTAGATCTATCTATCTGACTTTTGCTTTACCAATTACGGCTTCTTTGTTTTTCTTAAGTGGATATTGGTGGACATTTGAATTGGTTTAACCGCCTTATCTTGCTAAGGTGCTTTTGGAAGTTATGCATTCTCATAGTTTGATTCAATGTGTCCAGCAAACATGCTATGGTTTAATTCATGGACATTGTGGGCATTCAAATTCCAGGTTAAACCACCTAATTTGGAAAGCTATTTTTTTGAAGTTATGCAATCTCATAGCTGCTTTAATGTGTTCAAGAGACATCTATGGTTTGATTTGAGTCAAGCCAAGATCTAGTTGAACCTTTGCTTTGTTTTTTTCTGGTTTTTTGAATGCTCATTGTGAGATCCAAATAAAGCATATTAATTACTATTTAATGCCATTGAGGTCCTGACTCGCAATAAAGCATTAAGATTTGTGGGAGGGTCCGGTTCAAGTCTCAATGAGGAAAAGAATATATATATATATATATAAATATCCACATTGGGACTTGAACCTAGAACCTCCCAGAACTTCGCCCCCAACTATTACCACTTGAGCCAGGTCTCAAGAGCTTATCCTTTAAAAAATATTAATTACCATTTACTACCAATATGACTTGGCAAATATATTATGTGGGAAGGGATACTGAGTGCTAAGTATATTAAATGCATCTGATGGTTATCATTATGGTTGAAACTAAATATATATGAACTCATTTGCCATGTTTTATGTGGGAAGGGGTGGTGGAGGTCCAGATTCTTCATGGCACAAATGTGGCAGTGGATTGAACAAGCTAAACTCTATCTATGATTTTATTTTTTGTGGCAAATACCTGGTTAACGAGGGCTATGTTCATGAAGACCAGATTGGTGCTATTGGATCTAGTGCAGGAGGTCTTCTTGTAGGGGCATCTATCAATATGTATCCTGATATGTTTCGTGTGGCTATTTTGAAGGTAATAACATGTGAAACAACTTGGCATTTTGTTTTAGATATTCTGCCTGGGTGGAAATCATTAAATTATGACTTAGATAACCTAGATTGCCATGCCTACATGGTTGCCAAGAAGGCAGTAGAAGGAAGGTTATTATAAATGTAATACTTCAAAAAGTTTTCTTAACTGATTATTCTTGGAAATCCAATGACGTTTGTGCTGTCTTCTTCAAAAATTTTTGCCAACCAGGACAACATGCATTTTGGGGATCAGGGTATGGTGGGGGAAGTGAGTATGGACTTTGGTAAAGTAGTATTAAACATACGATATTATAATTTCATGTTTCCTCTGTCATTTGCAGTTTTAAAAAGAAAATCTTTTAGATTTGTTCATTCTCTCATGTGAAGAGTTTTTCTAGTTTACGTGTGTTCCTATTGGTTTAACTGTAAGCTCAGGCTTTCCTGAAGGATAATTATTTATTTATTTTGTAATAATTATCAGGTTCCATTTCTTGACATTTGCAACACACTGTTGGATCCCAATTTGCCTCTCACTATATTGGACTATGAAGAATTTGGGAATCCTCAAGAACAATCCCAACTTGAGTACATTTTAAGTTATTCTCCATATGATAATATTCCTCAAGGAAGCTGTCATCCTTCAGTGCTTGTCACAGCATCATTCCATGACTCAAGGCAAATTCTTAATTTGTTCCTTCATCTACAATTCCAATACCTTTGCATGCACATCCTCTATATCTTATATACACATGTACAATAAATAATACGTTGCATCCATTGGTTCATATTGGTAGCTTTTTTAACTTGCACCTTCATCTACTAGCATATTTTGTATATATTTCTTCATGAACTTCCATGGTTGACATCTAAAAATTAAAACCATTCTCAGGGTGGGAGTTTGGGAAGCTGCCAAATGGGTAGCAAAAATACGAGATCGCACTTGTTCAAGTTGCTCGGGCGGGGTCATCCTGAAGACGGATATGAACGGAGGGCATTTTGGTGAAGGAGGCCGGCATGGTCAGTGTGAGGAAACAGCGTATGAATATGCTTTTCTAATGAAAGCTATGGATTTTTGAATTAACAAGAAGGATACGTTTAAATTCAAAATCTTTGCTGAGAGATTCCCAGTGTTTTGACTCTTCATGATTTATGATTCCGGGCATAGGCTCTCTGTTATTTCCAGAAGGCGGCTCAGTATTTCGGGCGCTCAGCGTTCCCGCTCTAAATGCTTTCTTAAGATACATAATTACATATACTTTTTACCCAATGCATGGGGCTGGTTTGAAAGTGACTATCTTAATCTGTATGTAATTATTAGGTTGATGTTTGGTTGTACCTTTTTTTTTTCTTTAATAATGGAAAGACGTAAAATTCAAAATTCTGATGGCAAAAAATGTGTGAACCTTATACAATGAGAAATACATTTAAGAGTTTTCATTTTTGAAGTTCTTTAAATTTTTTGAACTGTACTTACGAAGGGTAATTTTTAAAAAAAAATATTTTAAAGATGAACTTTGACTTCTAGAAATAAAAAGAGAATGTGTCCCGGGCTTAATTTTTCAAAAATGATTTTTAAAAATTTAATAGAAGTCTAAGTTTTATTAAGATGATACTTTCAATTATTCAGGAAAAAAAAACCCCCTACAACTATAATTCCAAAGTTTCTTTTTTATTCACACCGGTAACCGTTACAATATGAATTTTGGTTCTTCAATTGTTATGTGGATTTGCTATAAAATCGTACGCTTATTGTTGTGGGTAAATAATAATTTATAGTAAAAATCAATAAATTTATTATAAAATAGAAGAACAAGAGAAATGGTAGATATGTGGGGCAAACAGTATATAGACATTCCTTCCGCGGTATTGCAGGACTCATACAAAGGCTCCCTATTTATGTGGTTTAATACATCAATACATTAATGTGTATATAAATACGTATCCTACATTCGTGAATCTACATTCGTGAATCTATATACACTAACGTATATTCAATGTACCTATTAATATCGAGATTAATGGAGAGTTTATTGACATCCATAATATTGTTCATAATACTTCTCGATGTCCATGATACGCTCTTATTAAAACCTTACTGTGAAAACGTCCCAGCTGACAAAACCACGCGAAGGAAAAAAGAGTACAAGATAAAAATTACTCCCCTCTTCTCAACATCACTTTAAATCTCCGAGCCTCGCGCATTCCAATGCTATGAACTGTACCTTTCAACGCCAGCAGCAGGCAGGTTCTCTAGCGAATAAATTTGCTAGATTATTAGTCAACGATTCCATTGAACATTAATATCACCCTTCTTTTCAGTGAGATCATGAAAGAAAAGAATTTCGTGATATATGTTTTGTTCTATCCCCTTTAATGCATCTATTTTTTAATCGAACAATGCATGCAAAGATTATCTTCATACAAGGTCACGGACCTCCTCGCTAAAAGACAAACCACGCACTTCGAATATGATGTATTACGATTTTAACCAAAAACATTCCCGACTTGCTTCATGAATTGCTAAGATCTCGCATGATTAAGACGGGCGTAATTGATTTGCGCCAGAGAACGCCATGAAATGTCAGACACCAAGGAACAAATAAACTAAGCCAGGACGAAGCATTACGAGGGTCGACATATCCCAGATCGAAATGGGCCATGTTCGCCGGGTACTTGGATTAGCATAGCATTTTCGTGATATTAACCACCATCAAAATGCCACAGCGTAAATAGTTTCTATCAGCTTTTCACAGCTGTAAATAGTTTTCAAGACAGCTTTCATAACAAAACTTCGCTTTTCTCATAAAATGTCACAACCATTTATGTATAGATTTTCATATCGAGTACAAACATCGACAACAACATTTAGAACTTATAAGATTCATCGAGCCCGCTTCGCTCACAATTTTCTGCTTTTAAAATAATTTTCGTGCCAGAAAGGGCTGCCTGAAAAGACCTTCTGGCGATCCTCGCCCTGCACGCCGTGGCTGCGATTATATATAAGATAAGCGTGAAGTAAACGTAGTAAATGTAAAAATATGACATTTCAGATATGTAAATATCTTTTAAAATATGCAATTATTTTGTTTCGAGAAAAACAAGTTATACAAAATTATGTCGATCGATCCTATCTTAACCAATTCTCAATTTCGCTTCAGTATATCAGATAATATGTGCTCCATATCCATCGTGACTCCTCAAGATACCTCAATATATGTTTAACTCCATTCCAATGTCTTCTTTGTCTGATGGAACTATATCTTACTAATAAATTTATTAAAATGATATATCAGTCGTGTATGACTTCAGAAGATACATTAGTGTCTAATAGCACTAAGATATGGTACTTCAGACCAAGAAGTTCTTCATCATCCATCCCAGCTCCGAATGATCTTTATTCACATCTAATGACCTTACAACCATCGAGTGCTCAATGGATGGGCATTATCCATATAGAATCGCTTCAACACCTTCGATATATGTCGATCGATGAACAAAATTCCATTCTCTAAGTGTTCAATCGCAAAACCAAGTTTGTTTTTCCCGCATTTTCATCTCAAATTCTTCTTTAAGTCGACCACGCTTCGAAAGCTCATTCGTAGTTCCAACAGTCATCAACACATAAACCGCAATTATAACAAACCTCGGATCCGCATCTTTTAATAAATACACATGGGTAAAGGGGATCATTCTTATACCTTTTCGCAATAAATATTCATTAAGACGATTATACCACATGCGTCCAGATTGTTTCAACCCATATAGAGATCTGCATAATTTATCGAGTAAAGTTCTCGAGGACTCGAATTATGTGTCGGCAATTTTAATCATTCTGATTTTCATGTATCACAAATAAGTGGTCCATATAAATAAGCCGTAACTACATCCATTAAACACATACCAAGTTTTTCCATGACACAGCTAATTAAATATCCAAAAGTACAGATCCACTTTCATGCGGGGAATACGCCTCTTCATAATCAATGCCGTGTCTGAGAATCCTCAGGCAACTAATCGCGCCTTGCATCTGACAACTTTATTCGTCATGCCTCGCTGCGACAAATACCCATTTATTCCACAGGTTTGACACCATTAGGTGGGGCACACAGACCAAAACTTCATGTTTTCAAAGAGAATTCAATTTCGTCACCGCATCTTCCATTTCGCCAATCATCTCTCCTCGCTCTACATTCCCATGACTTCGCTCAAGGTCCTCATCATACACAATGCTTGAGTGCCACATTATGTGCAAATATATCATCGACGTCGATTTTATTCGATTCCACCTTCGCTAGTCAGACATAGTTTATCGAGATCTCGATTGTCACAAGTTTCGTGTACCAATTTCTTTCCGAATTACAACTAGGACTCTTCTGTGAGCCATCAATTCTCAACTCTGATCCTTGATCCTTTTCTTTTCTCGGTGATTTTTATCTTTAACCAATCAATACGACGCCACCGATGCTTTGTAGTTCATTAGCAAATGTGACGTCCTGGCTGTGGACATCAATAATTCTAATCGAGCATTAAAGAATGGGTATGTAAGATTTAGTTACTCTTCTGATTAGTAAAATGCATCTGGCAATTGATTTGCTAAATTTTGCAAATGAATAATCTTTTGAACTGCCAATTCACATTCCTTTGTGCGAGGGTCAAGATGAGACAACGACAATTGATTCCAACTAATAACTTTTTCCAACTGTTTATTTTCTTTCTTTAAAGTTGGAAAATCTGATTCATCAAAATGACAATCAGCAAAACGAGCCGTAAATAAATCTCCAGTTGATGTCTCTAAATATTTGATTATCGATGGAGATTCATATCCAACATATATTCCCAATCTTCTTTGGGGACCCATCTAGTTAAGGCGTGGGTGGAGTAATCTAACATATACCGCAGCACCCAAAAATCCTGGGGATGTGGGAAATATTCGTTCGACCAAACCAATCAGAAGAAGAGAAACCCGCGATAATTCATTGTCTAATACGAACTGTCACGCATGCAAAATAGCATGGCCCCAAGCAGAAGTTGGGAGCTTCGTCCTCATTAGTAATGGCCTTGCAATCACACTCAAGGCGCGACAAACGATTCCGCAAGACCGCTTTCAGGTATGAACATATGCTACAGGATGTTCAACTGCTATTCCAATAGACATACACACCATTAAAAAGCTTGGGAAGTAAATTCTCCAAGATTTGCAAGACTAATTGACTTAATCAGATAATTCAGAAATGAGCTCAGAATCGAATTATTTGAGCAAGCAAATTCAGCAAATGCTTGGTTACGCTGTTGATAACAAATGCATATGTGACCATCTCGCTGATGCATAAATCGTAATCATAAAATATCGAAATGGTCCATTATGATGATGAATAGTCTACATATATCCCTCGTATACGCCAGAAAATGCAAGGGGTTCTGGTCTCTTATTTTTGTCGGGTGATGGCCTTATAATTAACTTCCTCGGTAATAGTTGAAGACATGAAAATTCATCGACGTAAAAATATTTTGATTTTTCGAATGCCCACTTGAATTTTTAATGATTCTCCGCATCATTATAGAACCAGACGCCCCCAATCGGTCATGCCAACAATAAAATTATTTTCATCAAGAACTTCGGTTTACTATGGCATGTGCCTCAATCAGGCTTATGCTCTCAGGTAGCATAAAACCAGAGGAAAAAGGGGTAATTTTTCCAATATATTTTTCTTTACCCGAGACAACGTTGGTAATATATAAATACACAAATACGTTTCATTCGTAGTCTCAATATGATATCTATTTCATCAATATCTTTAAAACTCAATAAATTTCTTCAGACTTCAGAGAATATAATGCATCATCAATATGAATTTTGCCTTCGGTAACAATATATTAGCTCTTCCTGAGCCCTCAATCAATTTTGCACTACCCGATATCAGACTACATCCGATCCTTGTACACAAAAAGGAAAAGACTATCCTCTACATATATGCGTTGGATGCACTATCTCGGCGAGACACATATCATTGTCACCCCATTGAGGATCCACTGTATGAGTTTCCATATTCTTCATGAGAAAGAAGATATATAATAAGAAAATCATAAAATAACACATAACAAAAACAACTTTCATTATTCAGTAGTACGACGACTTACTTAACAAGACCCAAATACAAATATAAACTGAAATATTTTATTTTTGGAGATTCAATAACAAACAAGTGCTCAATATTCGCTTTAGGTTGAATAAAGAAATCAACAACATCCAGATGAGTCATATCATTAAGGTCGTGATCAACACTCTCATCCTTAGAAACAAAATTTGTCTCTACCGCTTTTTTATCTTTCTTTTTCACACCTGCAGAGATCAACCAAATGCTTTCGTGTACGGCAGTACGTGACCAATGGCCTTTCATGCCGCAACGATAGCATAAATTTGTCACAATTTGCTATTTTCACCACTTTTGTCATTCTCAATATTCTCCCTTCGATATTCTAACATATTCGGGGCTGTCGATCGTGAATTGTAACTATTACACCACGCCCGTCCACGCGCCCACGGCACTTCGACTATGACCGCGACCACGACCATGACCGCGGCCTCGACTCCTCATTCCAATATAAGGATATGTCACGCATTCACTGTGAATGATTGAACTAGCCGACAAGCCTCATGATTTTTTCATCAAAAGCTCATTGTTTTGTTCGCCAAGAAGACATGAAATCAATTCGTAATATTTCCTAAAGCCTTTTCACGATATCAATGCCGCAGGAGCACATCGATGCATGAAAGTGGAGAATGCTTTCAAACATACCCTCATCGCAGAATTTTTTCTCCACATAATCAGAATCGGAACCTGATTCTAAATATCAGCTGAAGTTATACTGCTACTCACAGCATTTAAAATTCAAGTAGCCTCAAATGCATCCAGCCATACTGAAGCCTGGGAGAGTTACTATTCTTCGGCTGTTCATACCTTTCCTTCAAACTGCTCCACAAAACAGCGGATCCTTTGACGGTGAGGTATTCAAATTTTCTTCAATCCTTCATGATAGATCACACTAAGAAAATCATCGCTTGGCTTTTGTAACGGATGTCAGATTCTTTTCTTTAATTGTATTTCCACACTCATTTTGCATTCCTTAGATGGATTTCAGCATCTAGTATCCATGACAAGAAATTCTTTCCCGTGATATCAAGAGCCACAAATTCCAATTTCGCAAGATTCGACATAATAATACTCCAATATACCTTCAATATATTTCTTGAAAATCCAACAGAGCTTCGTGCTGATAACGTATTATAAAATAGAAGAACAAGAGAGCGAGAGATATAGAAGAAACAGGAGAGATTTCTTATTCCTTCATGTGTATTAGACTCCATACAAAGGCTCCCATTTATGTTTAATACATGAATACATTAGTGTATATAAATACGTAACCTACACATTTGTAACCTACACATTCGTAACCTATATACATCAATGTATATTCAATGTACCTATTAATATTGAGATTAATGGAGAGTTTATGGACATCCATAATATTGTTCATAATAAAATTGAATTAATTTAATAAGGATAAGGTTTTTCACATTCAAGCCATAGTGTTGAAACGGGATGCTTTCGTCACATGAGAGCCGGTATGAGTGACTTGAACCCATCATAATGCCGAGTGGACCCGAGTCAGACAGACAGAAGGTCGGACATGTTACCACCTCAAACTACCTCGTCATCAAGGAGGATGAGATCGGTGCATGATTAAACAGGCCGCCCCGGGTATCAAAGATAAAGTACAAGGCAAACGCCATTACCCAATTACCGCATTACGATGCGCTTTAATGCATAATGCTTAGTGTATGAATTAATGAGTAACGAAGGACATCGAGGTCAATCATAACTACCCATCTCATCGCCCACCACGTGAACCTCCATGATGGGTATATAATGTGGGGGAATTCTTTTCGGGGATATAAAAATTATCTTCATGACACAACCTTTCCATTGGCATCGTTTATGGGAACCAACAAAAGTCCCACGCTTCTTTAGAATGCTAAGATGATCGGAGGTTGGCTTTCGAACTTTTCAATGGGTGAAATTCTACCTTCAAGTTTTGAGCCTTCCTCGACCAATCCGCCATCGCCATCGAACGTATCGCCGAAGATTAGCAAGAATCCCACCAACAAGCAGCCGGGCCTCTTTCCTGTGAGGCTAACGCAACCTCGCAGAATGCTGTCGCTTCCTCCATGGTAACTCAACCGTTCCCCATCCGCCAACCGTAATCCATCGAAAAATTTTCTTCCCGCCCCGTCAGATCATCCTCTTATTACGGGAACTCCGATCGATCCGACTCCTTCCTAGCGCAGAAACCTGACCCCGAGCGTGCCTTAGACGATATGTCGTTGTCCCCATTTGTCCTAGCCATCCTGAACCAGGAGGCCCCGCCGCATTTCCCTCTGCTCAAGTTCCAAATGTACGACGGTCTTCAGGACCCTTTTGACCACCTTATGCACTTTCACCAGATAATGACGCCCGACGGGTAACGCACGCCACAGGCAAAGCCTGGCCCGCTTGGTAGCCCCACTCATGGTTCCATCGACACCAACACGGTGAACTTCTTCCGCGATATGTCTCAAAAAAGTTGTTACCAGCACATGCTTAAATAAGAGGAAGCAGAGTGTCACCGGTCTTTCCACATCCAAGACGGGGTAGATCCGAATCCATTGGGTGGGACTTTATGAACGCTGGTGCGTATACTCCAACCGACGTCGTGGAGCCTCGGACACGCCCCAAAGGAAGCAAGACATTCGCCTAAACACACGCTTCTTGATCACATCCTTACATCCCCGCAAATGATCGACGAGCCGCTCTGGTAGGGTAACCAATACGCCATGCTCGAGGATGACGTAGTCACTACAACTAAATGAACGATCGCCAACATGTTAAATGCCAAACATTACAGTGGAAACAAAGGAAAGAGGAGCCAAGACGACCAGGACAGGAGAGGTAAACACAATTCCAGGGAATTGAGGTAATCCGATCATCACAATGCGGCAGAGGGGTCGGTAGATTGACTTTCCGTGAATCCGGGTAGACAAAGGTGCTTGAGTCAACTCAGCCCATGGCACCACCTGAGCTCACTCATCCAAATTCCTCAAAGGCTTCTGAGTGGCTCAGCCCTCAAAGGAGAAGATCCGATGGGGAGGGACAAGTTCAGCACCGTGAATATCATCGAGACGTCAAGCACCGACCAATGACCCGCTATCACCTCTAAGGTCATGGATTTTAGTCAAAAGAGGACATCCTGCGGGAGTACATTAAAGAGGATATCAATGGACTAGCCCCTACTTCATCCGCGAACTCGCCATGATAGATAATACCATCCGTCGGGCCTCGACAACACTTAAAGCTTCGAGGGACAAATCACATTGGGGTGTCTTCGCACGGAGTCAACTACAGCTACGCCCCGAGTCGTATCCGACCTATCGACAGGATCTTTTTCTTCTTCGAAATCTTTCGAGGCAATATCCATGCCACACTACGACGCGACACAGCTTAATTCGAAGCTCCGGGCAAAGACCAATGAGACGACCGCACCCAAGAAGGTTATCGACCACTCTATCCGTCGCTCATTCAGCTATAAGCTCGATAGTCCTGCAGTTTTCAGCGGTATCATTGCTTCTAATGGGATTGTGAGACTAGTTTGTTAGCAGGCACGATTTCCACTGGATATGTCATAGCTTTGGTCTCACTCACAGTGATCGATGAGCCCTCGTCCTTCAACGCCATTTTGGGCTACACCTGGATTCATGTGATGAAGGCATTGGCGTCCTCGTACCATCAAGTGCTGAGTTTCCTAACTCCATAGGGCCAGGTTAACATAAAGGGAGACTAGCAAGCCATAAAAGCATGCTACGAGGTTAAAAAGTAGGAGGGCGAAGCACCAACCAAATAGAAATGATAGCTCGAGGCCCGCGTTGATGAGCGAGATGTTGCCAAGGTTTCAGCCTCGGGCAGCCTTCATCCCTTGCTCGCCCGACATACCCGAGAAGGTTAACTTTCTAGACGATCTGCCCGGGCACGCAGTTATTCGGCCGACGCTGCGATGGTCCCACACCAACATGTCGGGTGTTTCAATCATGTACTCAATATCACTTAACCTCCATAAGGAATGCCAGGTCCGAAAAATTCTGTAAGACAATTCCATCCAGAGTATCGAGAAGTCATGTGCCACTAAGTTTCATGCTTTTATTCCTAACATTAGAGATTCGCGACTCGAATGGTTATCCAACCGTGGTTGTTCCCAAGAAGAATGGTGCGGCGATGTGAGCTCATTATTTGAACCCGACGCCAAGGATCCTAATTACCAAGGATCCCTTTGCCAAGGATCAATAATATCATAGATGCAATAACGGGGTATCAACTACTTTCCTTCCTTCACGCTTATGTTGGCTACAATCAGATCCCGATGTACTCACCCGATTTGGTAAATACATCGTTTATCACTTTGATAGGAATGTATTGTTACAATGTAATGCCTTTTGGTTTGAAGAATGTCAGAGCCACCTATCAAAGACATGATGTCTCGTGATTTTCGAACCCTTTCGTTAGTAAGACCGCAAGACATATATCAATGATATGTCACAAGTCAAGGCTTCAGAAGACTACTAGCACTTGCAAGAGGGGTTCAGTTGATGAGAAAGCACCAGCCATGGTTTGAACCCAAAGAAGTGCGCTTTCTGGCCTGATCTGTAAACTTCCTCAGTGGTTCGTAAGTCGGCGGGGATCGACGTGTCTTATTGCAAAGGCCATCGCACAAATGTAGCCCTCAGAACAAGAAAGCGTATACAAACTCTAATGGGGAAGAAGGCAAGCAACAGGTTCATCTCCGTGCATCTCTGGGATCGACTCTCGACCACCTCGCGCAGCATCGGGTGCCGAGCCCCCGGGGCGGACTCGGGGACTGAACGTGATAAGGCCTTCATGCTATTATGATGTGTCGCCTCACCTCCGGGCTATCAACCCAACCTGAGTGGCGAGGAGCTCTACCGTATTTGCAATCTGGGCCAGCGGTGGCACAACATCGCAAGGTCGAGAAGACGGCAACCCAAAGCTAATTAACTTTGTGAGCAAGGTGTTGATAGATGCTGAGACAAGGTATAACGACTTCGAGCGAAATGCATCGTCCCTCGAATGGCAAGAAGCAGCCTAAGCCCACACTACAACAAGGTTACTAGATACATCCGACGTAGCCATACTTATAAACTAGATGCTTCGGGTGCTCTCAAGGGCAAATGAGCTGACTGGGTTTGACATCGAGTACCGCCCGAGGTCGGTAATAAAGTGGCCGCATCTACGTACTTTATAGCTTAAATGTCAGATGTGTAGTCACGAGACCTTTGCGAAACGTCATGGCTCCTTGAGACAAACGACTTGTCTAGAGCAGTAGGAGGAGGAGTAGGTATGGTCCTACAGTCCCTGGAGGGCTTATCCATTTCAGTCAGTTAAGTTCACGTCACACTCTTCACAATGAAGTCGAGTACGAAGATGCTTCTCGCCTACGCTTGGCTAAGGAACCTTGGTCACAAACTTGGACCTTCGATGCTACTCTCCATAGTTGCGCGCCTCTAGCTACAGGAGTACGAGGCTAAAATGGGACAATGAAGTAAGATTCTAAAGTCAACACACCCAGCCGGTCAGGGTTCAAGCGCTTTGATAAAGGGCCTAATTCCTGTGAGCAAAACATAACGCCGACGCCCGCCAATTTAGCCTATGACGCTTTCTATCCTTGCCACGTGGAGCTGGGTCTAATGGATCACCCATCCATCCATAATGCGGCAGTCCTCATAGCTGAGAGCCAAGTTGGAAACTCCTGGATATCCCCTATCTCGAACTACTTGAGGAACGGGGCCTTGCTCGAGGACAGAAGCATGGCTGTGAAAGTAAAAGCTCGAGCAGCTAGGTACGCCTTAGTAAATGATACTTTGTACAGGTGGCCATTCTCTGGTCCATACTAGATATGTGTGCCACCATGAAGCAAGAATCCGAGATGTTTGTGAGAAGGTGTGATATCTACCAAAAATTCGACAGTATTATTCAAGTCCTAGCCACGATGTTCCACTATGTGTCAAGTATGTGGCCTTTTTATAAGTGAGGAATCGACATTGTGGGTCTGTTACCCTTGGCTACGGGTCAATGGAAGTGATCTTGGTAGCCATAGATTATTTCACCAAGTGGATAGAAGCCGAGGTCTACACGTAGATCAAGGCAACCTAACTCAAGAAATTTGTGCAAAGGAACATCGTATGTCGATTCGGAGTACCCCATTCCATCGTTTCGGACAATGGTCCATAATTCATTAGCAAGCCTTTTCGCAATTTCAGATCGAATATGGGATAAAATGTTCACTCTACACCTTAGTATCCCTAAAGTAAAATGGTCAACAAGTCACGGACAAACATTATCACCTACTAAGAAACAAATGGATATGCTGGCGAAGGCGTGGGTCAGATGAGCTACCTATAGCACTATGGGCCTACTGCACCACTCTAGAGTAGCCTACCGAGGAGACCCCATATGCCCTTGCGTTTGGAGTCAAGGCATTGATTCCTATTGAGTCCAGGCTCCAAACCCTACGTAATGATGACACTTCTAAGCTCTCTCAAGCACTAGATGAGCTCGAGGAGTAAAGAGAACGAGTAGCCATCAGAATGGCCGAGCACCACAGCCAAGCTCTCATTAGAGGGAAAAACTCAAGGCTCGGGCTTTCCAAAAGGCGATCTTGTCCTTCACTAAATTTAAGGAGGGAAAGCTGAAACCAAATCGGGAAGGTCCCTTTGTTACTACGCACGACGATTGCAAAAAGGGGCGCATGTGCTACAATCCCAAAGCGAAGACAGCCTCGCCCTCGGAACTCCTGGCTTTATTTGAAAAAGTACTTTCAATAAGTGTATATTGTTCATAATAGACCAAAAGACATACACCATTTATGACATCATTACCACAGGACTATTATCTAATCCCCAGCAATAATGCCATGAAACTTGTTTGTTATATTTCTTTGCAATTATACTGATTAAAAACGGTTTCCTTAAGAGTAGATAAATGTCTTTCTGGTTTTGATCCATGATTCTGCAAGTGTACAGGTCAACAAGCACAAAGTGGATTTAAGTCCGTGATATCGATCCTACGTAGATCTCAAGAATTCTCAATCAACTACCCCGACTACTCAAGTTCTATACTATCTGACTAAGGATTTGCAATTGATATATTCCTATGCAAACTTTAAAATATTAAAAGAATAAAGATATGTAAGCTTAAGAACAAAATGAAATAATGTTTAAACTAAAATAAAAAATTAAAGAAATAGCCGATCGCTTAGTTTTTAAAGGGAGTATCAAAATACAACTGCTGTGGAAACATCAATTCCCGCAGACAACTCGTAGCTTTACTTCTACGAACCCCGATTTAGAATCCGTCCCAAGGAAAAAAGGTAGTGCCATGGATCTCTCCTAATGACGCATTTCATCATCTAATCTTCCTTGTTTCTTCTCGGGCCACGTGAGGATTAGATAACTACTTTGAACTGGAAAGCTGCCTCGCTCGTATTTTTCTTTTTCACTTCATACCCGTAACACGGACTGTGAAACCTTAGCTCCTAAGACATAGGCTACAAGGGTTTACACTATACTGGTTTCTCATCCTCAAAATTGGAACAGCTCATTCTTTCCTTGATTAGATCCTCGCTAACACTGGATCAACTTATCTGCTCGACCGAGGCGAACTCTCTACTCATTTTAATTGATAAGTCATTTAACTCATTCGGCTTCAAATGAGAAGAAGATTTATCGATTATAATTCACGTAGCCCAATAGGATCCCCAATATTGTGGGTTCAGATACTGGTGAAATTGTTCAATACTCGTGAATGCCTCTCCGTGTCACTCGTAGGGCCTCCCGAAATCGTAGATGAAACAACTTGTATTACAGTATAGACACCTGATATTTGGATCAAATACAAAATAAACAAACCAAGTAGCGTATTCAAGATCAAGTTCAGAGACTCGATAATTCTATGTGAAAGATAAATTCTAACAAATAAGAGTAAATTCAACTTAAGCTAGGTTTCTAAATTACTTCATTACACTAACGGTAGCTCCCCATCAAAAGAACTATCAGAATCTGGAATCGAAGTTTGAATTCCAAAATTTGCTTCGACTTTAAACGAACCGTGCAAAGAATTTGAAGAAAATAACATTCTGCATTCAGCTTCAACTTCAACAACTAACATCCAGATCCAGAAATTCAAATGAAATAACAATCTACTTTAATCTAATCTAAAATAACAGTAAAACAAAGAAAAAGAAACAGAAAATTAAAATAAACGAGCCTTCCTAGCCACCTGCACTTCGGCTCGAGCCGCCAAGAGCCGCTTTCCTTCGTAGTGTACCGCTTATTTATGTGGCTCGAGTCATTCCTAACTTCGATGCACTTCCTCGTGGGTTTCCAAAATAATCGCCCATTTGTTCACCATGTCGCGACCCATCTACGCCGCAACTCACTCACGCCGCGACTTCACCGCTCGCTATGAGCCGCTTTGATGTCGCGACCACTAACCGATGTCACTTCACCTTCTCTCGTGATTGTGATCTCTTTTGAGGCCGCGACTTCGCTTATGTTCGTCACGCAGGCTTTTATCCTGCAGCTTACTTTTGCATTTAACCCCTGATCCGACGCGTCACAATCGCTTAAACGACGTCGCGAATTTCTCTCTCCTTTTCAGAATTGATGTCGCGACCACGAATGACGCCCGCGACTTCACCTTTCCGTATTGTGAGCTCTTTGAGGTCGCCACTTCACCTTCTCGTATTGTGAGCTCTTTCGAGGTCGCGATCAACTGCCACGTCGCGACTTCAATGTTATGCTTACGAAGCCTACGTCGCAGGCTTTTCGTTATCGTGACTGGCCTTCTAGCATTCTGGATATGATGCTGACAACTAAATGATGTCGACCTCCATTCTTCGCACCGATGTCGACTCACCGGGCTGACGCCGCGACCTTCTTCTTTTCAGAATCGATGTCGGACTACTAACCGATGTCGCGACCATAATACCCATGTACCGTCACTTCATGCTCACCGCTAATCTTTCAATTATGTATCTTCAATTATGTCACGACTGGCAGGTCGCGACATCACGCCTCGTTTCTTCATTAATTCTGGTCGCCTACTGGAGTTTCGTTGCGACCTCGTGTTATTCTTCATTATCACAAGGTCGCAAGACAAAGTCCTTCTTTCAAAATTAGTTAAGTACCTTTACTTTTGAGAAGGCTGTTCGTGGGCTTCTGGGAGACGCCTGTCACTGACCTCATGGTGGTATCACGACATCATTTATCTCCTTGCGTCATGAAGATCAGCAATGATGTGTGACATAGAACTTTTCATTTGATCGCTTCTTTTAATCTCGACTCAAGTCATTTTTTCGTCTCAACTTTCTTCAAGTCACACGACTTCACTTGTTCATTCTTAGTTTCTTCTTCAAGGCCAAATTTGTCATTGTGTCGACTCTTGAAATTGTTTGAAACGTCTTCCCTGGCCGCGACTTAAATTCCAAATGACTTCACTCACACAGAGGCCGATTTCTTATGATTTTTGCTGTGGCACTTATTTTCTCACATTTTCCCCAAATTGAATTTGAGCTCACTATCAAGCCAGTATTAATTCATCATTATTCTCATTATAAAACTCAAAAATGTGGTCAAAATCTCATGAGTTTTTGACCTCACTATATTCCCTCTAACTTAAAATTTTGCTTGTCCCCAAACAAAGAAAAGCAAAGAAATTGTTTGTCCTCAAACAAATAAGCTATGAAAATTTTATATTATTTTTCCGATTTATTCCATATTCTTTTTCATTCCACCCCTTTTGATCTTTCTGGAATTACAGATATCACTATTATTTCAAATTTCAGTTTTGATGCAAGAATATGCATGGTGTAATTTCTATTACAAAATTTCTTTGATAAATTAATGTATTTAAACAAGCTTTATTTAACAAGTCTTTTGTTTCGTGTGTGTGTGCAGGTCATCAATCCTTTTCAAATTTCTGCTGTGTCGAATTTAGTTAATCTTCTGGGAGTTTTCTTAGACTTTTATCAAAGTCCCATATGCTTGTTTTCATATTGATCTCCACTAATGTAGGTAAATTCAACCTTCAAAATCAATGAGGTCTTTAGGCTTGTAATGTTGGGCTTAGGTAATTAAGATAATGGAAAATTCTAGTTGTAAATTCAACTGCAGCTTCCATCTATTCATACATTGTCGCCTCCAACTTTCTTCCTTTTTCTTCTTTGTTCCCTTTTCCTCGATTCTCCTTAATCTTAGCCTGATTCCTCTTTTGAATTCTTTTATGGAATTTCAACTTTCCATATGTACTATTCAAAAGTGCATTCCTTTGTTCTTTAACCTTTGCTTTTATTTCTAAGACTGAATAAGTGCAATGTTTTGTCTTCTGTGCTTTCTATTACTCTTAGAGAACTTTGGGCTAGCAACCCCATACCAGTTGGCCTTAGGGTGCTTGGTGTTAAACACCCTACGCTAATTGTTCAAGGGAAATACAGCCACAAGACAAAACTTATTCCTTATTTCACCGGCTTCACTTTCTTTTACTTCTTCAACCCTCTTGTCAAAAGTTGGAAATATTATTCCCCCCAAACTTGTTTCTTCCTTTATACTAAACTTTTATGAACTAGAAAACTGAGATAATTTGGGTTCTTTATCAAGTAGGGCTTATTGTAAGGAAGGAATTTCAAGCTTTCAATTGTCGCTTATCAAGCAAATCAGCTTATTCGCTCAAATTAGAACTAGAGAATATGCTTACATATTTCGGTGGGTAGGCTTAAAAGGCCTGCCGCCAAGGATGGCCTCTATCATTTCAAGTTGGTTGTTTTCACTCTAGATTCTCGCCCTCAATCAGCAATCAAACAAGTTCTGTGGATCATGGACTTTAAATCTCGAATTCTCCGTAAGATGTTCCTAATTCCTGTCAAAAGTTTCATAAGTTTTGTTGACCAATGTGTATTATTTCTTCAAGACTTGTACTTATTCACTGTCTACTTACATTATTTTAACCAAGTATTTTGTTCCATCAGCAATAACCAATTTTCCCACTTTGCAACTAAATCAGTTAAATTCACAAGAATACTCCAAATTCCGCTTTATTCATGCCTTGATTTTGCCATTATTTGTGTTCAAGTTTATCTTCTAGTCAAACTACTTAAATTAGTTCAGATTATGATATTTCAGCATTTTCATTCTTGAACCAAATCCTAATGCTATTTTCCTAACAAGTCAAGCAAAAAAAATTAACAATAAAATCTAACTGTAAGCAAGCAAACATTTCCTTTTTCACAAATTTTCTTGTTTTATTCATGATGTGATGCAACAATTGAGAACAACAATCAGGAAGAGGGGAAAAGAAGGATAAATCAATGGGAGGATCATCTTTTCTTTGGGGAGGAGCAAAATGTTGGGAGGATCCGCATCAAGAGTACTAGACAGAGAGAATTTTGGGAATTTCATTTCCACTCTTCTTCTTCTTGTCATTTTCCCTTCTATCTCGGTCTTCAAGGATCAATCTTATTTGTGAGGATCAACCTTTTATTCAGGTCATCTTGCTCGTGCTCAAAGGTGTTCATTGTGCGTTCCATTTCACTTCTCATGACTTCTAAAATTTGAAAGATTATTGTCGATCAAGTCCAAATTTTCAGTTTAATTTCTTTCTTCTAAAGGCATCTTTATCATCAAGCTCTTTGATCTCTGTCCTTCATCCTTTATCGAAATCCTTGAACATTGACATGTATAGGAACTCTGAATCCCTTGATTCGCTCTCCTTAGTCTTGGCTTCTTTATTCGAATCCCTTTTGGCGAGTTTTGTAGGAGTTGAGCATCACGATCATACCGATTGTTGTAGAATGATTCATGGCTTAGCTTTAACTTCTTCAGTAGATCTTGATCTCTTTCCTCCATTTCCTTCTTAAATTGTTCCTCTTGATGTTCCAGGATCTTTTTCATCTCCTCTTTCCCTTCGCTCTTTACTCTCTTCTTTCCCATTGTCGATCTCTTTCTTTTCATCTCAAATCTTTCATGTACTTCTTCTCTCCTGCTTCATCTCTTTCTTCCCATTGTTGACCCTTCTCTTTAGAATTCTTTTTCATAAACCTCTTCTGAACTTTGGGTCGGTGTTCCATTGCTCTTCCTCTTCCTTCCACATGCCTTCCTCGGGTTCAATCTGAGCATCCATTATTTGATACTATTCTCCGGGCCCCTAGAGCTTGCACCAGTTCTCTCGAAATAACTGCTCCTTATGTGGGAGAGCCGTCAAAGGAGTTGAGAAATCTATTGGGCCATCTTCTCTTGTTTCTATCCTCTGAAACATAAAAGTATTCCCTTCTTGATGTGTTTAGATTTTCTTCTTCCTTGCCAATACCGTAATGAAGTCTCTCTTCCTCAGACAGATTTTCATTTTCATCCCTTGAACTGCTTTCTATGACCCCCTTTCTTTGGATTCTTGGCCCCCTTGCTTACATCTCACGTATATGGTGAAATCTGGGTACTTTCTTCTTCTTCCCAAGTTCCTTCACACCACTCTCTAATACACAAATTGTGATGGTTGTCAGCGAGGGATCAAACCCCTTTGATACCTTCAGATACCTCAATATAGAATTTTCAATAACCTGCCCAAAGATCAATCCTAGCTCCTCTCAAAGATGCTATAGAGAAGGATTGCTTCTCGTTTCATCGTGCGTACGTGCTTGGTGGTGGGATCTCATACCGCATGCTAGGAAGTAAAACCACACTCGCCCTTCCTCACAAATCTCCCGTCAGTAGTCTTTGCTCTCCTTCTTTCTTCCACTCGCCTCTTACTCAGCCTGCTAATTTTCTCGCAATCTTCTCACTGCTAGGGTTGTTCATCGCCTTCTTGAATTTTGATCCATTCTTCCGCCTTCCATTCCATACATCTCATTAATAGTCTCTCGCTTCCATAAGGCACCCAAACCCCTCCGACATAAACAGTTCTCCTTCCTTCCAACCGGGACTGGAAAGTAAAATTCTCTGACGATCACGATAACTGTGACTTTTGATGTTTCTGCGGTAATTTGCACTCTCTTTACTTCTATTAATTCCTTGAAAGGTGAAATGATATCGGGGTTTCTCTCCTACAAATCCTTTCCAAAGATAGTTGCTTTTCTGTGATTTGAGAAAGCTTCTTCCCGAGACGAATCCTCACTTTCACACCTTCTTCTGTCAGTTTCTTCTTTCCCTTTTTCCTCTGCTGCTTTGTAACTGGTTGAACCTCTAGTTGTTCCGACGGCCTGCTCTCCCTTTCGTAGTTCCATGAACTCTTCCTCTGGGCTTGAGTATACCCTCCATGATTTCGCCGCATTTGGACGAGGGGTCAAGATTTGGCCAGACAGGAGAAATCGTGAAAGTTTTTAGGAAGAAGTTCTGATTAGGGTTTGCAAGAATTGAGAACCAAAGAATATGCGAAGATGAAAGGTTGTATTTGCTTCAAGGAAGGAGATGGTAAGGGAGGAGTTTCTCAATGTGTTGCAATTCAATTATTATGTTTGGCCTTTATTACTTCATTTTATTCGTGTTTGTCGCGACTTTAATTCTCAGTCATGATTGTGTGTCACATTAAATTTAGGGCAAAATTAAACTCGTTTAGTCGGGGTATACTCTGCCTCTTATGTCGCGACTTTATTCTTGTTTGTCGCGACATAAGTGAACTCAGGAGGATGTTATTTCAGCCGCGACATCGTATGATGACATAAACAGCCACTAGCCGACTTCTCACCACTTTGAAGGAATGGTTCTTGCCGCGACCAACTTTCTCTCGTCGCGGACCTCAATTTATGTCGCGACCAATTTATGTCGCGACATGTCCTTTGGTCGCTACCGCGTCTCTTTGTTCTTCCCCGCACGACTAAGTCATACCTCAACTTCCGTCGACATAAAATCCGTCGCGACTTACCGCACATGCCCTAAATTTCCGATGATCAAACATCTTTCATTCCTAATTAATTTGCACATTCTTAGTATCCATTTAATCATTCCCACACAGCAATTCAAAAATGCATTCATTCAATTTTCACATAATTTATGTGGTAGGAGAAAAGTACTCCCTTTTTCGAGTTGCTCATTCCGTGAAGTAATCGGGAGTAAATCAGAGTTTGTTCCTTCTCGCTTGAGCCTTTTGATTCTTCATCTGCATATTGTAACAATTCCAAAAAGGATTAAATTAATCTAGTACTAACCTAGCAATTTCTAACAAATCATGACTAGAACTAAAAAATTTTCAAAAACGCGTAATAATAATAAAATTCAAGTCTATAAAGAATCTAAAAAATCTATACTGGCTGCCTCCCAATGAGCCGCCTTCCATTTTGAGTCTTTAGTCGGACTAAATGCTTTAAGCTTTCTTTCCTCAATCTACCAGCTTGAGCCTTCCTGCTTCTTTCTCCCCGAGATAGTGTTTCAGCCTTTGCCCATTAATTTCTCACCCTTCCTCAAAGACGTCCCGAGTGTTACCGCTCCAAAGATAGTATTCGACACCACCGTATATGGTCCACTCCATTTTGATTTCCAGCTTCCTCGGAAATAATCTTAACTGGAGTTAAACAAAGAAGATCTTATCCCCGCTCTGAACCCTTCCTCAATCCTTTGATCATGCTTACTTTTGTCTTGTCTTGTGATATTCTAAAGATTGCCATAGGCTTCGCTTCTCATCTTCTAGTTCATTTAGTTGGGAAGTCTCTCTTTGCAATCTTGAAATCGGTTCAATTGCTTCATACCACATGGCTTTGTATTCCAAATAGCTCAAGAGGGAGGTGACATGGTTTTCCAAAGACAAGTCTCAGATGGGACATTCCAATGGAGTTTTAAAAGTGCCTTTGTATGCCCATAATGCATCATCAAGCTTCAAAGACCAATCTTTCCCTGCTAACTCACACGCCTTTTCCGTAATTTTCTTTATTTCTCGTTGGAAATTCAGCCTTGCCCATTTGTTTGAGGGATGATAAGCCAAGCTCATAATGTGTTTCGATACCATATCCGGTTCTCATGAGTTTGTCAAACACCTTATTTGCAAAATGGCTTCCATCACTAATTATAGTTTTCGTGTCCCAACTGCTTAAGAATATTTCTTTGTAAAAACCCCACAACTCAGAGTTGGCATCATTCTTAGGACAAGCCAGGCCGCTTCTACTCCATTCCGATACATAATCCAATACTGGGGAGGCATGTGGTGGTATTTCCTGAAATTGAAACTGAAAGGCCCCATAAAATCCATTCCCCATACATCAAACAATTGCACCACCAGGATACCTTGCAGGGGCATCTCATGCCTTTTGCTGATATTTCCCATTCTTTGTACTGATCACACAATTTTTGCCCATTCAAAATGGGCCCCAAAATCGTGAGGCCGCAAAAACTCGACCGGGAGGTCCCTGTGGGTCGTTTTATCTCCTGCAAAGTGTCCTCCATAAGGTGATGCATGACATTCTTGTAGAATCTGCTTTGCTCACTTTCTGGTACACATCTCCTTATAATTAGATCAGCTCCTCTTTTAAACAAATATGGATCATCCCAGATGTAGTACCTGCTATCAGTCCTTAACCTTTTTTCTCTCACAGCCGAATTCCTGGTGGTATAATTCCACAAGCTAAGAAATCTACAATATCAATATACCAGGTGATTGGCAACGGATAACCAAATAACCTATTTCATCTCGAAAAATTTTATGCCATTTCTCTTCCTTTTCTTTGCATGCTGGGTTCCTCTACTCTTGACAAGCGATCACCATCACATCACACGGCCTCTTCTTGTCTTTAATTTCTAAATCAAATTCCTGCAACAATAATACCCACTTGATCAATCTTGGCTTTGCTTCCTTCTTTGCCATTAAATATTTAATTGCTGCATGATCAGTGTGTATAATAACATGGGACCCCAAAATATATGGCCTGAATTTTTCACATACAAACGATCACAGATCTCCTTTCTTCGCAGTAGAGTACTCTTCTTGTGCTTCATTAAAGAAGTTTTTGCATAGTGATGGCCCTTGAACACTTATCTTTTCGGTCTCTAATACAAATTCTATCAGAAATCACTGCATCACAATATGATCTCAAATTCTCCTGCTCCAATCTGGTTTTGCAATGATGGAGCTTCAACTAGTTTGATTTGATTTCTTCAAATGCTTTATGCGGTGATTCATCAAAATAAAACTTACTATCTTCTCTCCAAAGCAATCTCGTATAGTGGTCTAGCAATTTCGAGAAGTCTCCGAGCAAATCTCTATAAAATCCCAGAATGTCCAAGAGTTCCCGATTCCCTTTGACTCGTAGGGTGGCATTAGGTCTCTTATAATTGAAAACCTTGCTCGGGTCTACTTCAAGCCCCGTTGTAAAACCATGTACCAAGACAATCCCTTTTGTAACCATAAATGGCATTTTTTCCACTCCTGCAGCTAGATTTTTTCAGACCTTCAAGTATCGTCCCTGTGTTATGTGCATTGTTCAAAATCGGATCCATACATCGGTGAAGTCATCCATGAAGATCTCCATAACTTTCTCATAGATCGTAAAATATAGACATATCATCTTTGAAGGTACTGGGGAGCACAGAGCAGTCCAAATGGCATTCTTCTAAAGCAAAAGTACCAAATGGCATGTAAAAGTGGTTTTCTCCCGATCTTCGTGCAAGAAGCTAGTTTTGGTTATATCCGTATATCCATCAAGAAAACAAAATGAGGCTTCCTGGCCAACCTATCCATCATTCGATCGATGAAAGGTGGGGAAAATGATCCTTCGGTCACAGTGATTCAATTTTCTCAGAATATACAAACCCTCCATCCTCGTCACGCTTCGTAGGGAATGAGTTCATTCTTTTCATTTCGACATGGAATCCAGTACCTTTCAAACCATACAGATCGGGCTTACCCAAGAACTGTCTGATATAGCATATATAAAACTCCGTGATTTAACCATTTCGTAACTTCTTTCTGGATAATCCTCTTTTCATGATCATGTTCACCTCCTTTGATGCTCAACAGGTTTTTGCATTATCTTCCAGCAATATTTTTTGCGTATACAAATAGGGACTCGATACTCATTCAGATCTTCAATTGACTAAGCAATCGCTTCCTTGTATTTTTCATAATTACCAAAGAGAACTTCGTTTCAAATTTCATCAATGCAAATTTGATATGATAACTGGTTTTTTCTTTCGCTCTAAAACTCATATTTCAAATGACCGGGCAACTCCTTCAATGTTAACCCTTTCCCGTACTAGTTTCCGCCCATGAGTTTGTCGTGTCCGGCCGCTTCACTTAACTTGGACTGCTTACTTATACTCGAGACCTGCTTCAATATTAAACATATTTTAGCGCGTAACTTCAATCAAAGCTCTCAAGGTAAATGAAAATTCCATCTCAATTCCCATTGATAGAGTTTTAAATGATACAACTAGACCACTTCATCATTGAGAAGGCTATTGCTTGCAGCCCATACAACCTGCCTTCCTCTTACATTAGGATGTTCCGTAATTCTACATTAAAATGCACTCGTCTATCTCTAACTCGGGAGTGTCGGGTCACCTTTCTGTATGTCAATCAAGGCAGCTCCTGTTGCTAAGAAAGGTCTTCCAAAGAATGTAGGAATCCCGAGGATCTTCCTCCATCTCGCATGATAATAAAAATCTAATGGAAAATGAATTTCCCAACTCGACGAGTACATCTTCCGTAATGCCTTCGGTTAAAGCCATTGATCTATCACCCATCTCGTAATGTAATTGCTGTTAGTTAGTTCCCCCCAAACTAAGTCTCTCGCATTAACCGATAGAGGCATCAAATTTATACTTGCTCCGTGAAGTCACATAAAGCTTTCTTGAACTCACATTTCCCTATAGAACAGGGAATAGTGAAACTGCCAAGGTCTTTCATCTTTGTTGGGAGCTTCTGTTGGATAATGGCACTGGGAATAGTGAAACTGCCAAGGTCTTTCATCTTTGTTTGGAGCTCGTTGATAACGCACCACATGAAGCAAATGCTAACTATAATTCTCCTTTCAAAATATCTTTCTTTTCGGCTTCACGATCCTTCGTAAATTTTGCATAAAGAGGCATTTGACTCCATCACCTCGCGAATGGGATATTTATTTCTTATTTCTTTCTCTTGAAAAGATCCAAGAATTAGAAACTCGTTTCTTCTTTTTACCCCCGCCCTCTGGGAATGGCACTGCAGAGCATAAGTCGGTACTCTTTCTTTTTCTCGGCTGGCTTTCTTCCTCTTTCTCCGTTCAATCAGTCAGTTTCTTCTCTTCTTTCTTTCGGGGCCTTTGCCTTTCTCCGCCTCGCCCTTTCTCACATTTGTCTTTCTCGTTGCCGCCTCAAATCCTTCCCACTTCTCAAATCGAATTGCCATGAGCGTCTTTGGGTTCTTCTCGGGGTGTCACTAGTGGAACGTTCCCTTGTTCCGATTCATATCTGTGTAATAATCGCCTCATTTCAGGTCTCTAGATTTTCAAGAAGCACTAGCATTCTTCAAAACATCCGGGGTATCGTACTTGAAGTTTCCAAGTCGATAGTTTCTGATCATGGAATTGTAATAGCCTGTATCCCCCATGAATCGGCAAAGAGATTCATCCTCAAATGGTCGGGTTCTTCTCCTCGACCTCGTATTCCACTCGCCCCTCACCTCCTCACAAGGTCGGCCTGAACTCCGTGGTCGCCGATATCCTGCTGAGGATGTCAGTCTTTGCCCCGTCATGTAATGCTCTCCACCATATAGAGAAATTTCAGCCTGCTCTCACACGATTGCAGTGTATGGGCGTGTTAGGATTTGCTTGAAATGATAACTTTCGTTCGCTCACGTATTTAACCTCCCCAAGACCATAAGAATCTTCTCTCCGCTGGCACATCAAGACTTTCCTCATCAATTTCTTCTACCCGCCTCTACTTCATGAGTAGTGTGCATCTTCCTCTCTCTTGTTTGTCCATCCTATGCATTATAGCATCCAACTTAGCTCTCCATGGTCACATCTTGCTCACCTATGACTTCTTTCCTCTGCATTTCACTTGAAAACCCTGGGATGGAGCTTCATATTGCATTTTGCCAGTGTCCTCCTATCGATCTCTTGCTCCTTCAAAGACTTTTTCGCTAATGTTCCACAAAGATGAAGCACTGGAGCACACCCTCGGGATGTATCATCTCGCAGCGTGATACACACTATATCCATCCTCAGTCTTCAAGTCTATTCCATGCATCGGCACCCTTCAGCAATTCCTCTGAATCTTCCCAAGTTTATACATGCTCTCATCTTCCCTTTGTTGGAATACAATTATCTCTTCGCCTCCTCATGAGATGGGGAAAGAATCTGCCTAAGTAAGTTTCTCACACCTCTCCAAGTATCAATGGTCCAGGTTTCATCTATACCACATGTGGGCTACTATGTTCATAAAGAAAATGGGAAGAGATGTAGTTTTATCACCTCCGGTCTCACACTGCCTCGCCTTCTCACTATATTAGCCATCCTTTCGAAATCTTCCCAAATTTCATTCATTTGGTCTTCTGGGATGACCAAGAAACCGATGTCGCAGCCAACCATTGTAATTAAGGCTGGCTTTAGCTCAAAATTGTTTACATCCACCTGAGGTCAGTCTCTCGATTAGAATACTCTTGGAATAATAGGCCCCGTAAACTTCCATTGTAGCCGTGGTGACGGGGGTCTTTCCGTCAGCTGTCCCGTCTCTCGTTCGTCATGTCTCTCTCGCCAGCAGCCGCAAGGCTCGGCCATTTTGTCTTTCTTAAGCTCCCGAGCTTCCAGAACTCTGTCCGCCTGAATCAAAGTTAGGTCCGCTTCCTATGCATTCAAAGCAATTCTCCTCGAAATAAAAGCATAATTACATTAATAGATTAGTCAAAACCTAACAAATATTTTCAACATGGCTTGTTAAAATTAGTGACTAATGTAGTCACCGCTTTTAAAAGCTATTTTTAATTCTTTTCTTAAAATGTCCAAATTAGTATTTCCTTCTTTCGTCGGTAATACCGATCTAATTAATTCTTTCGATCCCGCAACGGCGCCAAAACTTGTTCATAATGCATCAAAAGACATACACCAAAAGAAAACGGGCGGTAAAATATACGCCCTACGCTGGGCAAGTGCATGCGCGCTCAAGTAATATACTGTACCAAAGGTACTATATCGATCCACTGGAGACGTAGAATTGAATACAAAGATGTGCTTTTAGATATTATCTCGAATAAACGATTGTGAGAAAGAAATCAAATGTGAATCTAACCAACCATCGATCTTAATGAATTATCATGGTGTCAAGACTGGGGTGATGTTTCCTGGTCACTTCGATGGATTATTTATTAAAGATGCTATTATTCGATGTATTATAAATTGTTGATGGCGTGAGGAGATCTACTTACGAGATATCCCCCGAGGAATATCCGCCTTATTTTGCGAACAGAGTCAGAGCGTATCTCTACCCCAACTCCTAGATTCAAACGCTTAAACGTTTCGCACTTCAAAATGCCACCTCCAGGATTGAATATCTCTATTAACCGAATCAATCGAAGGTCGCTTTGTCTATCCCCAATATTCCCATCTCTCTAATCTCAGATGTTCAAAGATGATTATGCTAATGTCAGCTTTATTAATTACCATATAAATGAATTATAGATATAAAGTGTATCCAAGCAGCTTATAAACAAATGAATACAAAATAATTATCATCTTTAATCCATAGATCATATGATGTGTCTTTAACTTAACCCTAGGTATAGATTCAGAACATAATATCTCAGAAAAATAAATATGCGATATCATAAACATCAAGTCTAATATCCAAAATAGAGAAAAATGTAAATCACGCCTTCTCAGATCCATCACCCGCTTCCGATTCATCCCCGCTCGGCAGATTGAGCGCCCCGATGCCTCCAACCGCTGGCCCATTTGTCTTTTAATGCCGGCAGGTTACAATCTCGTGACCGACGTCGCGACGCCGAAGATGTTGCCGCCACGACCAGACAATAGTTAACCCAACGTCACGACGCCGACGGCCACGACGTGAACGTCGCGGACGCTGGACGCCACATCGCCCGCACTTTCATGCAATGCCTCCTTATCTGAAAATTGCTTCCAATACCGGGCCTGGTCTAATGCCTAAGCAAGATCCACACCAAACAATTCAACTGTGAGTCTAGCCACAAAACTATGAAACTAACTATAAAATAAACATGAAAATGAAAACCGACGCGGGTATAATATGAGTGTTTTGTGCACTCATCACACCCCCAACTTAGTTTCCGTCATTCCTGCCAAGAACCGACTCCTAAACTGGCAACACCCACCTATGTACTAAAGTCTAATACTGAGGGTAAGATGCACACGCCAGTGGTGAGGATCAAATTGACCGACTCACACTCGTCATGCTGTTCTGAGTTCAGATGCACACAAAGTTCGACTCTCTCTTAAAAACTCATCAAATAGGTAAAGTGAATAGTGCCTCAAATTCAGCAGAGTCACTAACCTTTCCTAAGGGACCCTACGTGCGCCTAATGAATGACCTCTAAGCAGATACTTCCAGAAGTCCACATTCCCCAAACTTAAGCTCAATCTCATCAATCGAAGAAGCTAATCAAGAAAGGATAAGAATGAAGACACCTTTATTCATATCAAAATATCTAATTATTTCCTAAATAACAAAAAATTAAGAAGACCTAGTGTTAAAGTAGTTTTAAATGAGTAAGTTTATATATGGGATCCATCAGACTCTCACCGCTGGTTAAGGGCACCGTGCATTAAATTCCCTTCAAACTTCACCTCAACACTTCAACCAAACCAATCCACCCTAGGTTGTGAAATGATCCATCTTCCTATTCCATGATGCAAAGGAAGTTAATGACTCCTCACCAGGTCAGTTTAGGGAATTGTGTTTCTTCTTGAAAGGCCCCTGATCGTGCCCTGGATTCCGATCGATTATCCACTTACATGCTTTCATCTTCTGTTACAAAGCCTAGTATTGTTTTTTTGACTTTTTTTTCTTTTTTTTCTTCTTTTCATAATTTTTTCTATTGTTTTTCATTTTTCTCTTTAGTCAGCTCAATGGCAATCCTCTCGATCAAGTGTCCCATCACTTAGGTAGTTAGAGACTCCCAAGGCTCATTTAGCTTTAAATAGTGAGTCTCAAGACCTATGCATACCAAGGTCATTAGTGTGTGATCAGACGGTGGTCTCGAGAAATGGTTTCACCACCCATGGTTCAATTAAACCCTCCACCACCATTCAACCTAATTACCCTCAGCATCAAACACTCATATTAACCGTTTTCCCATGCCCAGGTGATTCTAAATTCCAAAACTGATCCTCGACCACAACATTGCACACATACACAAACAACCCACACATGAAACACTACGTATAAAGATGAACTAACACAAACAGCAACAATAGAAACGGAACCCACTAATGAGAAATGTAAACTAACACGCATGAATGAAAGAATCAATGACTCAAAAAACAGAAGAGATTGTCACCACGTTAGGTCCCGGAATGTCATCCCAGCCACCCTCTAAATGGGGCATATCCGCATGTCCAGACCGTAAATATAAGAACAAGAGAGGCGAAGAGAACTCCCCGTGATCACCGCGGTGGTGGCGCGGCGGGCCGCGAAAGGCGAAGTCGTGCGAGCCGGGCCTGCAAGATCGGTGCCGGGTGAAGAATGGTGGCCTGATTGGCCGCACAAGACGCGATATCACACGCGAGGGCCTCCATATCCGTGTGATGAGGACGCTGCGCTCCTCGGGTTCCGCCCTGCACGCGCTAAAGCGCCAAGAAGGGAGCACTGTCCCTGGTCAGCAGGGACTGGAGGAGCCGCTCCCGGTAGTCAGGGCGGTGGTGGGCGGAGGTGACGGGACGAGGACTCGCCAATGTCCCTGGGATCAGCCTTTAGTCCAAACAGCCCCGATAGTCATGAAGCCCGCCCTCGGTCCGAGGCTCGCGGCCGAATCGCATGCCCCCCATGTCGCGGACACCCGGCCACCCTCTCGACAGAAGCTCATGGGGTGTAACCACGCCCCATTATCATCAGCGGCAAACCCCGACTCAGCCTGCATAAGCCAAAGATGAGGAAAGGGTGCCCCATCTACGCCTTGGCGTCTTGCCAGGAGGATAGCATCTCGATAACCCGCCCAACATCAAAAAGGTATATCCTCGTATGATGGCATAGTCAGTTGTGGCACGCTGGGTCGTCACTCACACACGCTCTTCGTCTGACGAGATGCGACTTACGAAGTGATGCCATACCTTAGGGATAAAGGCCAAAATGTTTGGCCTTGAAATGGACTCCATAGCTCGTTGTTAATTTTCCACTCACCAATTATTGCCAAGACCGAATGACCTCAGGTAGTCTGTGCTCGTGAAGCCGATCGAACTACCGTAGGGGACATGATCTGTACTATAATAGCTATTGATCACTCCGCACTGAAGCTGAATTAATACTCCTCAACACTTTCTTAAGGACGTGGAGGCGAGATTGGCGTAGAACTCTTTTCGCACCACACTCCATCGCAGCCGGGATGAGGTGGTCTGCACAAAGCTCGCCCATCCCTTAGCCGCGATCACCTTCCCTCGAAAAAGTCATCAGTGGTGGCAGGCAACCTCTTCCTCGATGTTAAACGAGCTAAGTTTTGCAAGATGAAACAACCGATCACGGCACTCTCATTCACGAACCCGTGAGACTATAATCTGGGCTCCGGTCCTCGCCGACCGGCCCCACTTGGTAGGCAATTTCGCCTTTCGCTGCATTGCAGGCGTGAGCGGTGAACACAAGTGACTGAATTGGCTCACCCAACTAACCTAGACAACACTACAAACACCTAGAGTGCACTAGGAAAAACGAAACTAACTAAGTGTGTCAATGACTAAACGAGCCTCAAACACCCAAAAGAAACCTAATATGACTCTAGATGTGGACCTAAAGGACTCCTAGACCGACCGTGGTTCACTAACCCAGTGTAAGAGCTAAGTGAATGTAGGGTGAATGTGGTGGTGACAGTGGACCGGTGGGTGATGGTGACGGTGGTGTGCCAAGAGAAAGTCGGAGGGCAATATACGAGCCTCCGACCTAGATAGGAGTCTCACAAGAAGGGAACAAGGCAAGTGGGTGGGAAGGAGGAGGCTAGTGGGTTCCCGCGCGTCGCATGGGGCAGGAAGAGCAAAACGGCTAGTGCGCCTCGCGTCTTAAAACAGAGTAACGCCGCGACGCTCGGCAACCGCCGATGTTACGTAGAAGGATTGGCGCCAACGCCGCGACGCTCGTGCGGCAAACGCCGCGACGCCCGCGCAGAAAGCGATTCGAACGCCGCCACGCCGCATCAACGTCGCGACATTCCAGAGACATGTAAAAATTAACATCGCGACGTTGATATCTCACGTCGCGACGTTCCAGAGAGGTTTAAATTCAACGTCGCTGACGCTGGGAACCTCACGCCGCGACGCCCAGAGTGTAAAAGTTCAACGCCGCGACGCAAAACCACCGCCGCGACGCCCGCAGATATTTCAAAATCAACGCCGCGACGTTGAAATCCACGCCGCGACGCCCAGAAGGGTAATTCGACGTCGCGACGCTGGAAACGCTGGCGAGCGCAACGCCGCGACGCTATGCAATTCAACGCAGCGACGCTACGCAGAAGGCTCTCAAAAATCGCGCACATCAAGTAGCCCCGGGTTTATGAGACCCTCCCTCTTTAAATAGACACTGGACTTTTAATGCTCGCACTACCGGATCCTCCCAGCACCGCGCTCGCAAGTCCTCGGTAAAGTAAACAACCAAGAAGAAACACCGATTACGACAAAACCACCAAAAACCACATCAACAAAATAAACAATAAAATGTCACTCTTCGAAACCGTTGCCCCAAGAAGCGCTTATGTTTAATGTCGCTAGACTGACGCCCCCTGGTCTTAAATGTGTGCCTGGGACCCGAGCTCAGATGACCGCTATTTGCTTCTCATTCGATGCAAATAAAGGAATGATCTCGCTTTTCCTCATGGAACTCTCCTCCAAAATACTACTTCAACCGTCAGTGGTGACTCGTGAATGTGCTGCCTTCTCAGATGTGGATCTCGGCTTCCACCATGTGAAAAGACTTTGGTAACTCGTGTGGAAAGGTCTTAAATTCGCCTAGATTTCAATTTTCCCGAAGAGTTTCATGACTGGAATTAAGAACCCTGCCGCCCGCGGAACTCTCCTTCCCCGTGATGTGTTTATCATGCCAGTTTTTGTCTTTTCCTTGTAAATACGGCATTTTCATGTTTCTGCTCCTCGAATTCATCTAGTTCACTGAAAGTCGCAGCTAGCCGCTCAAACATTTAATGCACTGGGCCCATGTTCAATCGGCCGAGTCGCCCAGTAGGCCCGATGCTCCAATTCCACCGGGAAGCATGGCATGCTTCGCATGTTACCACCGACCCAAGATGAGCAAAGCTCCAAAGGAGTTTAACGCTGTGGCAGATGCCCAGTGCATCTCGATTTTTGACAATCCTTCTCAGACCCGTCGCCCACCCCTCCACCATCCCTTCCCCTTCAAGAATAGACTTAATTTCTCGATTCGACACCCCGCTAGCCTATTTGACTGGCGGTGATAGTAAAGAGAGATAAGCTACGACGCACCCCATGCTCTCAGAACCCTCATTAATCACCTTATTGCGTAAATGAGTACCATTATCCGTGTGATCGCCCGAGGGGTTCCAAATGGCTAGAGGCAATGGCGCTACCGAGAAGAAATCGAGCCACGACTCCGCATCGTCGGGGTGTGGCCTAATGGCTTCTACCCACTTCGAGACATAGTCTACCGCGCAGAATATACGGTGTTGTCGTAAGATGAGGGAAATGGTCCCAGATGAAATCCAACCCCCATAAGCTCAATAAATACTTACTCCGTAATGGGGCGTACGGCTGTTCGCCCTTTTAGAAATACCACCCATTTGTCGACATTTGTCACATGTGGATATGAAGTGATGAGCATCTTTAAATAAGGCAGGCCAGTAGAAGCATGACTGGAGAACTTTGGCTGCTGTTCGTTGGCCACCAAAATGTCCACCACAGGGTAAAGTGTGGCAGTGGTTTAAAACACTATTCATTTCATCCTCGGGCACACATCTCCGAATCACCTCGGTCACAAGAATGTTCAGGATTGGTTCCCTCCTAATAGTAGTGTTTCAAGTGGGTACAAAACCCTTTTCTCTTCGTTGATAGTTAAAATTCCCAGGGATTACCTCGTCACCAAATAATTCACATAATCCGCAAAGTTCATGGAACCGCCTTCTTCATTCCTCAATAGCTAAGAGTTTCTCATCCGAAATTGTCATTCACTTGAACATCATCATCATTCCTTCCAATCGTGAAAGATGCATCCGCTACCAGTTCTCAAGTATCTTCTTTATCTTAATCTCAACATCAAATTCCTTCACACAAAAACAGAACTCAAATTTAATAACTGAGGTTTAAGCATCTTTTCTTAGTCAATATTTAATGGCATAGTGATCGCAGTGGACTACCACTATAATAATCAAATGTGCCTGACTGTCAAAAAGACAATAGCCAAAAAGTCTTTTCTCTCAGAGCCGTGTAATCCAATCAGCACTACTCCCAAAGTTTCAGTCGGGCATAGTAGACATTGAAAATTTTCTTCGTTACTTCAAGATCGCCTCTAATCGTAAAATCGCTATACACATTATAAGTTCGAAGGAAAAGACCAATCTGAAACAATACAATAGAAACAGATCAACTGGTCCTCAACATCGAAATGGCTGCAAACATTGCGAATCAAATCTAAATGGGACCCCCGACTGTAAGGTTAGACAAACTGGGCTTTGGTAACTGAGAGAAATCCTTATGAATGAAAACTAACAGACTCTCAACAGCTTTTCTAACCCTTTTAATACGAGGTGGCGCAACTTCTTCAATCGCTTCAACTGGCTCCTCGTCTACCTCATTCCTCGGCCGAACCGGCGTCCGAAAGTACAATCCCTCCTTTTGTCATAAATGGCACTTCTCTCAATTGAGTACTAAGTTAGTCTCCTCACATCTTATCAAAACTGATCTCAAATTCTCCAGACAGTTGTCAAATGAATTACCCAATACCGAGAAATCATCCATGAAGATTTCGATTGTCTTCTCAACCATGTCGGAGAAGATGACCATCATACATCTTTGAAATGTGCTCGGGTGTATCGCATACCCAAAGGGTATCCGCCCCAAGGCGAATATACCACATAGGGACATGAATACGTCTTCCCCCGTTCCTCGGGCTAGTAACGATTTGGTTGTAGCCGAGTATCCATCCAAAAAGCAAGTAGTATTCAAGGACTCACAATCTGATCCAATGACCATCTAGAAATGGCAATGGAAATGATCTTTTCTGGGTGGTTTTGTTTAGTTTCCTATAATTAATGCAAATCCTCCACCCATGACTGCTCGCCGGCATAATATGTCAAGCTCTCCCGCTCTTACGATCAAGGTTCCTCCTCCTTCACTCACTCAACCTGACTAACCCATGCACCGCTCCTCAAATAGGATAAATTACCCCAGTGATTCAAATACCATTTCAATACGCCTCCTTTCTGACCATCTTTCATCGTTTGATTCAACCTCCGCTTGCTTCCACTCGAAAGTTTATGCCCATCTTCTCGAAAGCAAAATACACACGTGATGCACATGGAAGTGCTTAATCCCTTTCAAATCAGCTAGAGACCACCCAAGCGCATTTTAATGGTCCTAAGGACCCCCTTCACAACTTCTCCTCTAATTCATCAAGGATGTCAAATGATCACCGGTAAAGTGGAGGTTACCCTAAGGTATGCATACTTCAATGGCTAGGTAGGGGTTTTGCCCCATCTCGGTGGTCGTTCCACCGATGGCACCTGCCTACCCCTTCACCTGTGTAGATTCAAGTATTTCCTCCCATTAGGGTCCGAAAGAGTCTAGCCATTTAACATATTCTCCGCCCTTCGCTCATGTTCTCGTAATCATCTCCACCAGCTGGGGCCTCCAAAGGGTCGCCGAGACCACTTCTGGGTCTCACTATCTCCTCGCTTAAGAAGGCAAGTATCACCGTCGGATGTCTCAATTACTCTCAAACACGTTGAACTTAACTCTCGTCGTCCCGTACTCTCACTCTAGCTCCTTCTCCTCGAACATCAATCATTGCCCCGCGGGTTATGCTAGAAACTAGCTCACCTAAGATTATTGGGTATTTCTTTATCTTCTTCCATATCTAGTACAATGAAATATGCTGGGAAGATAAACTTATCAACCTTCACAAGGACATCTTCATTACCCTCCCTGAGTGTTTCCAAAGATCCTCGTCTACAGTCGGGCGTGACCCAGAGTCGATCAGCCCTCACCCAATCCTAACCGTTAAACATGGATAAGGGCATGAGATTACCGTCGGCACCCAAATCACAAAAGAGCTCTCTCAAAGATAGCATCCATATACATGGAATAGTGAAACCCGCCTGCCTTTAAGCCAGGCAAATGCCTTCCTTCCATATGTACTACATTCTCGCTTAAGTTAACTGTTTCAAAGTCGGCCAATCTTCTCTTTCCGAGACAAGATGTCTTTCTTACAAACTTCATAACTCGCAGTTTGTTCCAGAGCATCAAGAAATGGGATATTGATGTGTAACTTTTAAAATTACTTCCATGAATTTAGTGGAACCGCTTATCCAGCCTTATGCTTTTTAGTTACCGTGGGATATGGAATCGTAGGTCGGGCCTTTGTCAGCGGGAGTTGATCCCAGATCGCTTCTCAATAGGGTCGATCTTTATCCGCATCATCATTCTCGCTCCTGGCCGATGACCTTCGGGCCTCTAACTGCTCTACAACTCGGGGTTTGTGGATCAGATTTCAATTCTTCCCACTTCTCAAAGATGATCGCTTAACATGTTCATTCCCATCTCTTCTGGGTTTACTCGACCAAGCTCGTAATGAACCCACGTCTTTCTGCTAATAAGCTTGCCAGCTCAATCTATTCATCTTCCAAATTTCTCATACCCGTGCCGCTGATTCAGAACAACTGGTCATTGCCGTGATATTTTGGTTCTGTCTCATTTTATGAAAGCAGAGCTGAGGTTAAATATCCGTGCAAGAGCTTGTTCTAAGTCCACCTTCTCGTGAGGTGGTCTTCACTAGCCCTATTCGATGGCATATTGTTCGTTATTCCTCCATTCCATACCCTTGACTATTCCGACCGTTCCGATTCTCGATTATTACGCCACCCCCTCGCCTTGATTTCGATTCTAATAATTGTTTCCCATAACGTCCTTGTTGCCATGGATCGATTCGATTGAACCTCGACACGCACTCAGCCCGCTCTAATCGTTCGCTCTCGACCGACATTCTTGCTATCAGGTCATTCCTTCAGCGTAATTCACAACTCCCATGGGTCAGGTCTCGTATGGCATTTGGTCGCATCTTGGCCGCCTAGTCAACCCGCTTGGTCAGCCGCGGCAACATGATTAACCAAAATTGCTTGAGAACCACTATCTCGTGCCACCCATGGCTTTGCACTTCAGTAGTCTTCCTAAAGCACGATTTGTGTCAAGCTGCAAAAGATCTTCCGTAATTTCATAAGCTTGGTCCTCGTGGTTTTCTCCATTAGTGCCCTCCAAATGAGGCATCAATCAACTGCTCTAGCTCTCAAACTTCATTATAGAGCATGGACTCGCATCCATCCGGTTAGTCCTCTGTACTGCACTTTCAAGAATTACATGAAATCCGTCCCATGCCTCTGCCAGGTTCTCCCCCTCTAGTTGTCTAAAAGTATTGATCTCTTGCACAAGTTGTGCAATTTTCGAGGGTGGGAAGGACTTGGTCGAATTTTTCGTGACTAGATCGCTCCACCCAGGCAATGGAATCCTGCGGTCGACTCTGGTTAGCCAATGCTCGCCCGATCACCCAGCTGAGACCGAAAGCCTCAACCCGAGTGCCTCCCCGCAACTCCATCAGACCGATCGTATCGCAAACCTCATGAAGCAACGGCGATATCTGCCCCCTAAAGGTAGTCCATGAAACAATATATCTCGCAAAGATCTGTGAATGCCATCACTTTCGCCTAAGTTGTTCGCCGAACGGGTGGTCGTCCGATACCGCCCGATTAAATCAGAAGTGAGTGCAAACTCTTCTAGCAACATGTATGGATCATCCAAGGTGGCAAACTACCGGGTGCTTGATTCCTTCCATGATTTCACTCGGGCTCTCCGGGCCCGCTTTTGCTCAATGCCCGATCCCGGCCTTCATTATCACCCATGTTCGCTTAAATTTCCGATCCGTCGCCGTCCCTGCGTATTTCAGGAAAAGTCTTCTAGCTCGTGGATCAAACAAAGCCGCTGACTCCGGTCTTGTCGCCATACTCACTTCCAAACTTAACTGCAATCACACACGACACAACAATACCAAATTACCAGCACTTGTAATCATAAATAAAAACAAAAAATTTCAGAGTGATATCTAATTGTTTTATTCTCTATATCAATCTCAACCTGTCCCCGGCAACAGCGCTAAAAACTTGACAGGCCGAAAACGTGGTGTGTAAAATATACGCCTATGTGCGCAAGTGCACGCGTCGCTTCAAGTAATATAGTGTACCAAAGGTACGAATATCGATCCACGGAGACAGAGAGCCTGGAATACGTAGATGTGCTTTAGATATTATCCTCGAATAAACGTATTGTGAGAAAGAAATCAAATGTGAATTTCAACTAAACTATCGATCTTAATGAATTACTGTGTGTCAAGACTAGGTGATGCTTCCTCATTACTTTAAATGGATTATTTATTAAAGATGCTATTATTCGGATGTGGTATTTATAAATCAAGTTGATGGCGAGGAGATTCACTTACTTAGATATCCTCTCTCGAGGTATATCCGCCTATTTCGCGAATAGAGTTGAGTGTATCTCTACCCCAACCTCAGGTGATTCAAACGCCTTAAATGTTCTACTCCTCAAATGCCACCTCCAGATCTAATATCTCTATTAACCGAACTCAACTAAGGTCTTTTACTCGTATCCCCCGAATATCCTCATCTCCTCGAATCTCTGGGATGTCCAAGATGATTATGCTAATGTCACGTTTATTCACCATATAAATGAATTATAGATATAAAGCAGATCTAAGCAGTTTATAAACAAATGAATAAAATAAATGATCATTTTAATCCATGAAATTTGATGTGGTTCAACCCGACCTTGTGTATGTATCTAGAACATAATATCCGAGAAAATCAATACGCGATATCATAAACATCAAGTCTAATATCCAAAATAGGAGAAAATACAAATCACTCCGGCTCTTCTTCGAGATCCCTACTCCCCGCTCCGATTCGGGCCCCTCGACTCGCACTATTCCCGATGCCTCCAAATCTCGCAAGGTCTGTTTGCTTGCCGCCGAGAAAGCATAACTCGAGATCGACGTCGCGACGCTGAGACGTCACGCGATGTTGCCGTTGTCGACTTCGGCACAATAGCTGACCCAACGCCGCGACGCCAGACGTCATGACGCCGATCGCCACGACGGAACGCCGTATGCCACGCCGCGCGACGCTCCAGACCCTTTTTGCGCAATGCCCCTTATGCTCCAAAATTGCTTCCCACAAATACGCTCTTACCCAATGCCCCGTAGATCCACACCAAACACCAATTCAGAGTCTAGCCACAAAGCCATGAAACTAACTATAAAATAAACGTGAAAAGAAACCGACGCTGTATACAGGAGTGTTTTAGGCACTCATCAAGTTGTCTACAGGAATTGATGTTTCACAATAGTTGTATTTTCATTATAGGTTCTCTTGAAATAAAAGCATACTCATATTAATAGATTTTGTCAAACTTAACAAATATTTTCTAACATGGCTTGTTAAAATGTAGTTGACTAATGTAGTCACTGTCAAAAGCTATTTTTGTTATTTTCTAAAAATGTCCAAATTAGTATTTCCTTCTTTCGTCAGAATATTGATCTAATTAATTCTTTCGATCCAACAACGACGCCAAAAACTTGTTCATAACAGACCAAAAGACATACACCATTTATGACATCATTACCACAGGACTATTATCTAATCCCCAGCAATAATGCCATGAAACTTGTTTGTTATATTTCTTTGCAATTATACTGATTAAAAACGGTTTCCTTAAGAGTAGATAAGTCTTTCCGGGTTTTGATCCATGATTCCGCAAGTGCACAGCCGTACCAAGCAATAAAGGATTTAAGTCCAGATACTTCCATCCCACGTAGATCTCAAGAATTCTCAATCAACTACCCTCGACTACTCAAGTTCTATACTATTTGACTATGATTTGCAATTGATATATTCCATGCAAACTTTAAAATATTAAAAGAATAAAGATATGTAAGCTAAGAACAAAATGAAATAATGTTTAAACTAAAAATAAAAAATTAAAGAAATAGGTCGATCGCTTAGTTTTTAAAGGGAGCATTGAAAATACAATTGTTGTAGAAACATCAATTCCTCGTAGACAACTCGTAGCTTTACTTGCTGAAACCCCAGATTTAGAATCCGTCCAGGAAAAGGTAAGGTTACAAAATTTCCTTAATGACACATTTCGCCATCATCTAATCTTCCCCGTTTCTTTCGAAGACGAGGATTAGATAACTACTTTAATTGAAAGGCCTTGTTCCGGGTATTTTTCTTTTCAATACTTCATACCTTAACATGGATTGTAAACCTTAGTATTCCTAAGACATAGGCTAAGCATGGGTTTACACTCATACCGGTTTCTCATCCTCAAAATTAGAACATCATTCTTTCCTACTAGATCCTTGCTAACACGGATTGAACTTACTTGTCACCGAGGCGAACTCTCCGCTCATTTATCTGATAAGTCACATACTCATATTCCTAGCTTCAAGTGAGAAGAAGATTTATCGATTATAATTCACGTGAGCTCATTGTATCCCCAATATTGCCCTCAGATAGCCCTTGAGAAATTGTTCAATACTCGGGAATGCCTCTCTGGTGTCACCTCGTGAGGGGCCTCCCGAAATCGAGAGCATGTGTCAACTTATTACAGTATGTGACACCTATATTTGGATCGTATACAAAATAAACAAAACCAAATAGCGTGATTCAAGACTAAGTTCAAGACTCGGAGCAAATTTATGCAGAAAGATAAATTTGGCTCAATGCAGTAAATTCAACGGAAGCCGGGTCAAATTACTTCATTACACTAACTAGAGCTCCCCGATCAAAAGAACTACTGTAGTCCAAACCGGAAGTTTGAATTCCAAAATTTGTTTGGACTTCAAACTAACTGCATAAGACTGAAGAAAATGGGTCATTCTCGATTCAAATACCAACTTCAATAACTAACATCCGCATCCGTAAATTCAAATGAAATAACAATCTACTTTTAATCTAATCTAAAATAATGGGCAGAAACAAAGAAAAAGAAACGTAAAATTAGGCCAAACGAGCCTTCATTACCTAGACTTCGTTCGAGCCGCCAAGAACCGCTTTCCTTCAGAGCGTACCGCTATTTATGTGGTTCCTGGAGTCAGCCCTAACTTCGATGCACTTCCTTGTGGGTTTCAAAATAATCGCCCATTTATTTGTTCATGTTGCGAATTCCATCTGGTAAGGCCACGACTCAATTTTGATGTCGCGATCTCTCTTCACGCCGCGACTTCACCGCTTTGCTTATGAGTTGTTCGATGTCGCGACCACTAACCGATCGCGACTTCACTCTTTCGCATTACTGTGATCTTGTGGTCGCGACTTCCAATCATACGTCGTGATTCCCTCGCTTTTATGTTCGTCTGTCATAGCTTTATCTCAGCGACTTGCATTTAACCCCCTTTGATCCGGATGTCGCGACCGCTAAATGACGCCGCGACCCTCTCTCTCCTTAGAATTGATGTCGCTGTACTTCCACCGAACACGCTGCACTTCTACCTTTCTGTATTGTAGCTTTGAGGTCGCGCACATCAATCATACGCCTTCACTTCAATGTTATGCTTATGAGCTCTTTCGATGTCGCGGAGGCTTTTCTTTGTCGCGGACTTGTCTTCAAGATCTCTTGATATGATGTCGCACAGTTTAAATGATGTCGCGCCTCCATTCTTCGCAAATTTCGATGTCGCGATTTCACCAAGGACGCCGCGACCTTCCTTTTCTCGTAATCGATGTCGCGATCATCAACCTGATGTCGCGACCATAATACCTGTACTGATGTCACTTATGTTCACTCAATCTTCAATTATGTCACGACTGGCGGTGTCGCGACATCATGTCCGCTTCTTCGCCACTCTCGTCGTTCCTGATTCGAGTTTCGTCATGAATTCTCGTGTTATTCTTTCACATTTTCTATGTCGCGACATCAAGTCCTTTCTTTTCAAAATTAGTCATGACTTCTTACTTGAAGGTCAGTTTCGCGGGTTTGTAGATACTCTCCTTGTTGCACCTCATGGTGGTATCACGTACATCATTTAGTTCTTGGTGTTCGCTGACATCGTGAATGATATCATACATGAACTTCTTCATTTGACTGCTTCTTTAATCTCACTTCAAGTCATTTTTTTTGTTCTAACTTCTTTCTTCAAGTCACTTACCTTGTTCAGCTCCTTCGCCTTCAAGGCCAATTTGCCGCTTGACTTGAAATTGCCGGAAACGCCCTTCCGGTCGCGACTTAAATTCCAGCTAATTTCAATTCTACCAGCCGATTTCTTATGATTTTTATAAAATTTGATTTTTATGCTATATTTTCCTACAAATTAATTTGAGTCAATTATCGCTTCCAAACAATTCATCATTATTCTCATTATAAACTCGTAAAATGCATTAAAATCTCATGAGCTTCGGGACTCACTCATATCCCGGGCTCTGATGTGAGTCAAGGTACGAATATCTCTCCATCCTCATCGAGATGATATATCAGAAGCCTTTCGACGATCATCAAATTTCTTTACGCCAAGACCTTACAATTTTAAGTCCTATAGTACCTCCATTTTATGAGATGATTGTTCTCCATTTTATGAGAGATGATTGTTCTTCATTTTTATGAGATGACTTATTTTCCATTTTTAGCGATGTTTCTTTTCCATTTGCTAAGATGTTTATTTCTCCTCTCCCATGCGAAGATCATTTCATCGCTTTCACACGATGGTCGCTTTTACTTATTGTGATGGTTATTCCCCGTTTAATGGGAAGACTATTCCTCCAGTTATAGGATGATCGCTGCCTCAATGAGATGGTGATTTCCTCCCAGGATTATGATCATCTAATTTTCAATGCCTTAGAGACTTCGGAAGCATTAGATCATACAAAGTATCCCCAGGTCTCGGCTATTACGTAGCATCCCCCTAGGCTCCTGGCAGAAGCCCCTAAGCGATGGAACAACCAAATTTTATTAAGATGGATCTAGTAAATCATACGCTTGAGAACCCTCTAAGTCCGCACTCAAGCATCGTAAAGTACTCAAGCAGCGAGCAATGAGCTAGAATGTAGGAAGAACAAATGCAATAGTCGAAGCTTCTGTCAAAAAAGATATCTTCATTCATAAGCAAAGAGTGCTTGGGATAAACTCCCCATCAGAATCACTCAAAATACCCTAACATTTTTATAATATGTTCAGGTGTAAAATAAATTGTACCTATATTTTTTCATTTAAACTACTAAAAAAATGAAAATGATAAAACCCTAAATTTTACAGGTTAAATAAATTTAGTAAAATGAATAAATGAGGGACCTAAAGGTCAGTAAATGAGGAGTGTAAATGTTAAATGAAAATGAAATGAAACTAAGTGAAATGAAGGTGAAATGAGGTTTAAAATGAGAAACAGAGCAGGTCATAGATAATGGCCTTAAGTTGGGATTGGGGGATTAAAGAATTAAAATGGTTCCATATGAAATTACTGGTGCATTCACGTTTTTGAGAGAGCTAGGAACATGAGAGAGAAGAAAAGATGAGAAGAAGAGAGGGGATTGTGATTTGATCCATGAGATCAAGGAGTTTAAGTGATTCAAGAAGAAGAATAAGAAGAGTTAAGATAAACAAGGATTTAGCAAAGAAAAACAAAAAACTCCAACCCCCCTTTTCTCGTGTCTGAGCTTGGAGAAACCCTAGCTTTGTGTTAAATGTTCTGGATGGTTTTGTCTAGTTTTGAGGTTGTTTTTGCATTGTTTAGATTGGTTTTG